>CM029500.1:10505710-10698210 GCA_017140595.1 Eucalyptus curtisii
CATTACCTGTTCTGAAGAAAGCATATGGTGACAGCATGCACAAAGTGTTGCATGTAGGTCCCGAAAGTTGTTCAGTGGTGTCTCAATTGTTAAAGGAAGAAGATACTGAAGCTTGGGGCGTTGAACCATATGATTTAGATGAAGCTGGGGCCAACTGCAAAAGGCTTGTTCGCAAAGCAATTGTACGGGTAGCTGATATCAAGTTTCCTCTTCCTTACCGGGCAAAATCTTTTTCTCTTGTCATAGTTTCGGATGCGTTGGACTACCTGTCTCCAAGATACGTTAACAAAACCCTTCCAGAATTGGCAAGGGTATCCACTGATGGTGTTGTCATTTTCACAGGTAATGTTTTATATCTAAGTTATTTTCTGCAATATAGATTTGTTATTTTGATGATAAAGTTGATTAGAACCTCATTCAACCTGGTCTAGTTGTAGTTTTTTGATGGTAGGCTTCTAATGAATATTAGACAATGTGGATCCAGTTGCCAATATGATCTCATAATCTTCCAATTGCCAGTAGAAGGTTCCTGCTCTAGTCAGATGCAGTCTGAGATGATATCTTAACAGGAGAGTTGTATTCTAGTGCATGTCATAGTATAGAGTGTATGTATGTCATGAGAAAACTGATTTATACAGAAGCATGTTAGAAAACCACCCAAATGGCTTTGTCACTCTTTGAGATTGCAAATCCTGAAATAAGTACTGGACTGAAGGATGCACAGGAAAATGTGTGCAAGTGTTTATATGAGTGCATGTGTGCATCATATGCTGAGAAGGGAAGGAAAAGGGGAAGATTTAATAAAGGACGAGAGAAATCTTATGGTCCTTTTTTGTCATAATTGATGGGAAGTGCAGGCCCCTATGTTTCCTTCAAACATGTATTTGATCTAGTTTAGGGTTAAAATCATAAAAATTTCCCAAACCTGTATGCCATGACACATTTGTCCCTTCAATTTTCAACCTCACAAGAAATCCTAAGTTGGTTCTCCATGAAACATCTTCTCCAAATTAATTTTTGTCCCACAAAGATCTGAAACCGATTCCCTTGGCCCAAACTAGAAGTCCTGCAATGCTCTTCATGGCCTCCAATTTTCTGATCAAATGCACGCCACACTTTGTGTTGTTCGCAGAAGTTGACTGCTGGTTGGGAACAGAAAAATCTATCTCCCTTGTGCTGATTTTACCTCTCAAAATCTTTCCATATTTTGGGAGACCCCACCACATTTTGCCGATGCCATGCTTGCATGCCAGAATGTCACACCAAACTGCCTCCATCGTGTCATTGTTGAGCACCAAGATTTTGTTGCATTCGGTCCCCTTTGAATTTTCGTACCTTTTGAAGAACGGCAGCATGCCCGGTCAAGTTCTCCCCACATTCCTTGTTGCTCAGGAGAAATCCCTCGAGAATGCAGTGGTTGGATAGCTTTCGCCTGAGGTCCGTGATGGACTGGGCGTGCTTGCCAAGAATCATACTCTGCCTATTTATCTACTTACAGTACTTGAGCATATCCTGCAAGGCCTCATCAGGATCTTTGGGTGTGGCTCATCCTCTCCGTTTAGTGTAGCTGCCTTTGCCATGCATACTCTGGCTCTGTATTTCCTAAAATTACAATAGTCCTCCCTTCACACCAGTCATTGCTTATGATTTCTTGCTTTTTGGTGACAAACATGGGAAGTGAAGTTCAATGATGATCTCTTATTGTCAATGGACATGAAGACAGAGTGGCAAAGTGCACATGGACATCTGATGGGGAAGGGGAGTGAAAATGGTCTGTGAGAGGGAAAGCATTAAAAATGGCCATGTCTAGGAGAGGAGTAAGAGGAAAAAAGAGAGAGGATGAAGAAGGGAAAACACGGAGATGAAGGCAGAAACAGAGGAAAAACCCAGAGACATACAGACTGAGATTGAGACGATGATGTGAGAAGGTGGCGCTTGCAGAGCAATACGTAATACATTTTTTCTCGATAAATGGCGATATATATGCTATAAATACAGGGAGGAAGAGAGGCATGCGACTCTCCTATCCTCTAACCTGTCTGATCTCTGTCCTCTCGACAATATGCAGGCATGTGTACATTGAGATCTGGAATTAAATATTGCCCAAATTAAAACACTGCCGATTCCCCTTAAAATATTGCTGAGTAAAAGATTCGGGCCCCCTTTCTCTCCTTTTTCCTTTTTGTGGTTGCAATATGGCACTGTCCTTCCCTTTCTCTCGTTTTTCCCTATTGTGGTTGCAATATGGCACTGTCCTTCTCTATCTTGTTTGTTATTTTATTGTTTCTTACTTTGAGAAGATTCCCCAATAAATGGAGTTATATGATTTAATTCTGCTGAGCTATTGTTTTGCTGTTCATTAAGTCCTTCATGCACATTGTAGACACTTTATGGTTCTTTGTTAATCAGCTATATTTAACTGGGAAAAGAGAGTCAATTACTAGTTCTTTAGATATTTCTCTGGGCTCTGGAGCATTAAAATTACACTTCTCATGGTGACTGATTTTAATTCTTTTTGCTGTTGCTTTTGCAGGCTATCCAGGTCAGCAGAGACCTAAAGTTGCTGAGTTATCAAGATTTGGCCGTCCAGTGAGTTGTCATCACTTTCTGATATTGATGGTTCTTACACTTACTATTTACCAGAATAATTTTGGGCTTGAAAGATGATTCAATTATATTGTGTCACTGGTGCTATCTTTACTATTCCATGACTGGACTGGAAGCATTTGATGAAACTATGTTTTTAACACAAAGTAAAGTTGCAGAGAGAGTATGAATGCAAGAGAAGTATGAGTAACATATTTGAGATTGCAAAATATAGATTTTCTTTTGGTCATGGATGGCAAATTATAGTTTACAAGGAGAAAAATGTTGATGAAAATTTAGTGATGACAATTTGTGATCCAGTGATACGAGTGTTTAACGTTTGCTTACTAGAGAATGTGCCAGCCCCAGCAAAGGTTTACAGTTTATATACCTGTGCATTTTAAAGATTTACTAATTTTCATCACTTATGATATGTAAACGATCCTTTCTTGAAGGCCAAATTGCGGAGCTCATCTTGGTGGATAAAGTACTTTTTCCAGAGCAAACTAGAAGAAAACGAATCTGCCACGAAGAAGTTCGAGCAAGCTTCAGTTAAGCAGTCATATAAACCGGCCTGCCAGGTTTTCCATCTGAAATCATTGCCTTGAAATCCCACAGCGAAGTCTTGTCCTCTGAGCTTCCTGAAGAAACAGTGGGGCAGCAAGATCCTTCAAACTTCACACCCAAAGGGTTGTGTTGACATTCGGATGGCCCGATCAGTTTTACCAGTGATCATAGATTTGTTTAATTTCTTAGTATAAATTCAGGGGAGGATGCACCAAGTTGGCTTCCACCCTTACAGAATTCTGAGAAAGGTTTTTACTTTTTCAAAAGCTGCTACTTGGTAGTTTCCTTTTGTGATGTCTATTGAAAAATGATAGCTCATGAATTTTGATTATGATGGTCTTGTCTTTGGTTAATACTATATGGATGGCCTATCAGATTTACTGTGGTGTGCTGGATTCCTGCTGAAATAGAAGTGGAGGGAAGTTAATGTTGGACAGCTTACAGTAGAGGTAGACTCCATGCTGATTGCATTATGGCCTCTAAGGAGCAAATCTTGCAAGTCATCTGAACTGCTGTGTCCTCCACATTTTCAGATTTACCGGGAAATTGTTTCGATTGTGTCCGTCACGACCCTCATGTATCTGAACTTCATGCCTGGACAGCATTGTTTCTTTTCCCAGTCTTGGAATGCCTGAGTAAAAGAGATAATGAATTTGATTGTGTGGAGCGACGTCGGTTTGGTTTTTGGGCGACCGCATCGACGCTCGTCACCATGTAATGTGTGTGGATTGTCTTCGTCTATGCAGGGGAATTGTCGATGTTTTGTACCATGTTGTCGCCACTCTGAGCAACAGGTTGCGTAGCGGCGACCGGGAATAAGTGGCTGCAGCCACTTCTGTAATGAGCTACTTTTTAACTAGTTTTTGCCATTTGAAGCTTTTAGATTCTACTCTTAAAACGACGGTTGCCCTGTTCTAATCTCCTGCCTTCCTAGTTTCCGACGAGTTCGCCCCTTACGTATGGGAAGATCTAGGGTGATTGATGGATTGACCAAAATTATTTAATTTTTATTATTATTTATTCTGAATTAAATCCTAAACAGTAGATTACTAGGGATAGAAGATGGGTAATCAGTTGATAGACTTGAGTGAAGCTCTATTTATCTTGCGGTAGTTTTTGACACCATCCCATCTCACCGCATGCGCAAAGAGTTACCAGACTATCCTACCCAGCAGTAGCTTGTATCAAAGCGCTGACATAGAGTCTATCTTCTCGCCCAAAATTTTCTTTCTGAGTGAGTGGGAATATAGAATGTGACATTATGAGATCTCTAATCTTAGGATGGATCTCTTGTCTATTTTTTCTGTCCGAAAATTTCTTCGGATTTGGAAAAGGAATAATAAAACCCCACCAATTTAGTTTAATATGAAATGAGTCAATAAAACCTAAGTATAGCATAAATAAGATTTCTAAAATAAAAAACACGTGGTAGAGTAAGTGTGCAGTATGTAACTTGCCAAACTAAGATCTTATTATTTTTGTTAGAAAAAAAGGTAAGATCTTGTTATGCGTAGTTTTTTTTTTTTTTTTTTTTTTTTTTTTTTGAACAACTAATAGGTACCAAAAACTTTTTTAGGACGTGCGTCCAACTTATAAGGAATAGAAGAAACCAAAATCAGAAGAAAAAGTCATTGATTTTGGGATCTGACCCTAAAATCGAATCAAGTGGGTTGATTCTCGATTTTACAAATTGTGAACTAACTCCTATCTGGTTAGGTTTCAAGTTGAGAACCAACCCGACTTAGAACCGATACCTCTTAACTCCAGGAGATTGAGCGTGGTCATTTTGAACATATGTCAATGCTCCTTTGTGTGAATGACTAGACGATTTTGATGTCGAGAAGCAATAAACTTGCCGGCGAATTGCATCAGTGGTGCCGACCCCATCAATTCGACTCGACGCCAACCCAACTTTGAACGGGTCTGACCCGACCCGGAAAGCACGATCCATTTTTCGCGTCCTACCCACTTAAAAAAGGTTCCAGCGCAGTTCGCCGTCGGCGGCGGCGGCGGCGGCTCGGAACCTCCGAAGGCCAATGGCCACCGCGAGAGACCTCCGATCGAGGCCCAACTCCCTCCTCCCCCTCCTCTCCCTCCTCTGCTTCGTCTCCCTCTTACTCGCCCTCTCCCTCTTCCGCCGCGCCGCCTCCCCGATCCCCCCCTCCGCCGCCGCCTCCCACCGGACCCTCGAGGTGAAGCGGTCCTGCGATTACTCCGTCGGGTCCTGGATCTACGACCCGAGCTTCGAATCGTCGGCCCGGTACGACGGCTCCTGCAAGGAGATATTCAAGGGGTGGAACTGCATCGCCGGCGGCAAGCCCGGCGCCGGCGACTTGGGCAAGTGGCGGTGGAAGCCCGCGGCCTGCGATTTGCCCGCATTCGATCCGGTCGGGTTTCTGGAGATGAACAGGAATACCAACATCGGTACTCTCTCTCTCTCTGCTGTGTCTTTGTGTGAAGCGATGTGCGTGCGTGCATACTAGCTGAGAATGTGTTGGGGGAAGAAGGAAAGCGGTCTTAGCAATGGGTAATTCATGGACTCTGCATTTGGGCGCATGATAGAATGATTCTGCAGTGAAATTATTGATTTTGTGTGACGTTTTCGCGTGAATCCTGAATTCAATTGCTGAGGAAGTTTAACAGTTGTTGCTCAGGCGCTTGATTCGGAGTTGATCAGAATTTAGTTGATCCTAGGTTAATGCTGTCCCCTGGGAGCTGATACATTCGACTGTGCAGGGTTCGTTGGCGATTCCTTGAACAGGAATATGTTTGTCTCTCTTTTCTGCTCTTTGAAGAAGGTATCGGGTGAGGTTAAGAAGTGGCGGCCTGCTGGTGCCGATCGGGGGTTCACGTTTCTTCGGTACAACCTTACCATTGCTTATCACAGGACGAATCTCTTGGCTCGTTATGGTAGGTAAGCTATGCTTTACATGATGATGACTATGTTGCTCACATGTTCTTTCTTTCCTTTCTGACTGGTCATTTATCTACATTCTTTTTCTACGTTAATTTTAGAGAAACTGTTTGATCACATTGAGCTGAATTATGCTCTGTCTGATTGTTCAGTCATTTGCCTTTTTCCAGCCTTTGTGCCTTAAAATAAAAATTTGAAGAATAATGAATGCTGCATAATTATTGTATTGACGGTAATAGTGCCTCTGTAGATCCAATCTAAGTTTAGCTAAAAGAACCACTGCCTGGAACCTTCTCTTTGAATTTGAAGTGGGAGTTGGCTCTATCTTTTACTTCTAATATTCTCCTTTAGTGCAATCATCCCTTGGGGGTAAAACTTCACCTGTCAAGAGGGAGTTCATGCGTTTTTATATGCAACAACCAAGGGAAGGTAGGATGCATTATTATATAGCAAGTAATTGATAGCTAAAAGAGGAGTGGAAATGTTGCCTTATTGGTGGGATGGGAGATTAGGTGGTGGTGTCTTGGTAATGCCGCACATAGATGCTGACGTTACCAGAAGCTCTGCCTGTACTGACTTAGTTGCATGATGTCATGTACTAATAATGCTGTGCCCATCTTCAGCTTAAGCCATCATAACTTTTCCATGGTAACACGTTATAATATACTTTTGTGCAGCATAGACAACCTTAGAGCATGATTATTAGATTGTGGTGTGCCCGTAATGGTGAACATAGATACTGATGTCTGGAAGCTCTTCTTGTGTCTTTTGATGTGGTCTATTAAAAATGCTTGGCTCATCAGCCCAAGCCATCAAAATTTGATTGTTGTACCGTTGAACAAACTAAGCAGCTTGGAGCATATAAAAAGGCTTGAAGTGGCAACTAGACTTCCATTAGCTTAAAAAGCAGAGAGTTAAATGGGTAAGTTCTGTAAACTGAAACATGTGTGGGGACTTATATTCTTTAGCTAAGTGATATATGTATGGATGTGATTGTCGGTAAGAGGATGACGGTGCTGTCAATGACATGCTTTGTTTATGTATTGTCTGTGAGGTCCTTCTATTCTTCATTTATCTGTAGTAGCATGTTATCTATGTTCTTTGTTCAATTATTGTGCATATCTATTTTGCATTTATTTGTAGGTGCTTATTGATCTATTTTAAAATATGAATTTGGTTGCTGGCATTGGAGAACTTGTTTGCACTTTTAGTTACAAGGCATTTAGGCTTTAAGCGGTCAGTAATATGGCTGCATCGTAAAGAAGCAGAGGAATTCTTTCTGCCTCTTTGAGAAAGATGCAGTTAATCTGTCGAGTTCTTTATTGCTTGGGCTTGCTTCCTGTAAAAGATTTCTTGCATTGTCCTTTCTTGGGTACTTCATTCCAAATGGCTTTTTCCATTTTTGTAAATGCAAGCTTCATTTTGTTGTTAGTGTATCTTAAGGAGTATTGTTTTAAGCATAGGTTAATTTGATGTTTTGTGCTAATATGTAAAATATACTTTGCACCGCACTCTAATAGCTTAAGCTTTTGGAGTAAATGGTTGCGCATATTACCATAAGCTGGTATTAGAGCCAAACTTCCGCATCCTTCATGCCCCAAGTTATTTTGTGTATGTGTGCTGCCCATTCCGTGTACCATCCTTATGGTGTCTACCCGGCTTGCACGTGAGAAGGGTTAATAAAATATTATCCAACATCGCTTGACTATACTTGGTTTGACTGGATCTTAATGTGGTCTCTCCCCACTTTGTTTTTGGGTTTTAATGTTCCAAAGGATTCAGTTTACCCATTAAATTTGATAAGCATTGGTATTACGCTTGTTGACCCTGGCTGCTCGGCTTTGGGTTGAATGCAGGTGGTCAGCTAATGCCGATGATGGGGAACTGGTGTCCCTTGGATATAATGAAGGTTATAGAGTTGATGTAGATCTTCCAGAAGGGACATGGGCTGCGGCTCCTCAGTTTCATGATATTCTAATATTCAATACTGGGCACTGGTAAAAATGTTTTTCCCCTATCTGCATGGCCAACCTGGAAAAGGGCCTCATAATCGTTGATAGTTGACATGGCAGAATTGTGTATGGTAGCTGCTGTCCTGATTTCACTCATGGATACTAAATTGATAGTAATTTAGTCAGTTAAAACTCTGGATCAGGAGTAAACAGTGGGTTTTTGCTTTTAATAATGATTCTGAGAAAAGCCTTTGGCATAGTTTCTCTGCATCCTTTATGTTTATTCATCCCAACATCTGTTAGTTTCTTTGATTCAGTCCCATTAAATTTTACATACTGCCACACAATTTGCAGGCCTTGCCTGACCACTGGGATTGTCTATTCAGCAACCCTTTATTTGCATGTTGATGTTATTTGCCCTGACAAGCTGCACGTTTTGGTGCATCTTGAACTAAAAGAGAACACTAGAAATATTTCCATGTTCCTCCTTTCCCCAGAATTTAAAAAAGTGGGTTAGGAAACCTCCTTGTCTTTATGTGAAATCAAAAGTTAGAATGCAAGACAATACATTCATTCACCCTTTATTTCCCATCCTTTAATTGCTTATCCTGGTAAAAACTATAGCGCTGAAACTTGCAAATTTGAGCATTTCTTGACATAAACTATGGTGTGTCATCTTTTGCTTATAGGTGGTGGGCTCCTTCAAAATTTGACCCAATAAAGTCACCCATGCTTTTCTTCAGAGAGGGTCAGCCACTGATCCCTCCGGTGAAACCTGATATTGGCTTGGATTTGGTTCTCGAAAACATGGTATGCCTTTTAATATTTTTATTCATTATGTCAGTTATGCTTGATTAGATTAGTATGCCAATAGGTTTCAGCAATCAACTTTGCATGATGCTTGTGATCTTCCTCTGTTGCTTAAAATCTAGGATATCAGCATGATACTTAACAATGGCCAATAGCATTGAAAGCTGAACAGAACACTAGAACTTATGCTTCTTAGTCAGTAATGTCTTTTGGGCAGTTGGAATTTTCTAGAGAATGAATCGCTTGGTATTTTCTCCAAAAGAGGAGAGAGATTGTATACTATGGATTCTCAGGATATAGCCAAAAGTTAAAAGTGGAAGGGTGATAAAATCCTCCCCTACAAATTGGCATATAGTCCAGCAGGGGTCTGGCCATGCATTTCATTGGGAATTTAATCGTACTAACTAAAAGTCTGTTTATTTATTTTCTCTTTTCAACTGTCATTTGGAAATTTAAGGTCTAATTAGCGCTTGATCAGAATCATTTAAGTTATTCAGCTACTCTATAGATTGAGAACTTGAGAAAATTATTCGTGACTGACCAAGAGATTGTTCTGCTGATTCGGGTTGTCCATCAGATGAAGTATGTGACCAAGGAAGCAAAGTCTGGCACCATCAAATTCTTTCGTACTCAATCACCTAGACATTTTGAGGGGGGAGACTGGGACCAAGGTGGTTCTTGCCCACGTTTTAAACCTTTATTACCAGAACGGGTGAGGTTCTCTTGTTCTATTGAAATGCTTCTTTCTTTTTTATCAATAAAGATTATATAAGCACTCTTAGTTTAAGCATAACTTGCAGTTGCTATCTTGTTTCAACTATTCAGTTGCTTCTTCACTTACTGTTTGCGACTTATTCATGGCTATTGATAATTTCTTGTCTTCATTCTTCTTCAGGTCGAAGAGCTCTTTGGACTTGAGAATAACGGAACTAATGTGGAGGCACGCCTTGTTAACCAGCACCTCTACAAGGCGCTTAAAGGTTCAGATTTCCATGTGCTGGATATTACTCACTTGAGCGAGTTCAGAGCTGATGCTCACCCATCCACATTTGGTGGGAAGAAACACGATGATTGCATGCATTGGTGCCTACCAGGAATCACGGACACCTGGAACGATATTTTTGTCATGCTTTTGACACAAATTAGACAATCAAGATGAAATTTTCCAAATGCTTTTACCAGATTTCTTTCATTGTTGAGGTTAATGCTGTAAAAGTGCGTTTTACTCATTTTTCTTGTAGGCAAAATGTATACTTCTTAGGTGCGCCCAGACTTTGCTCAGACTGCTTGCATATCTGTTTTGTGGTTGTATCTATTAGAAATGTTCAAGTCCAGTAACTTACTAGGCTTGCGCGCTGAAAGAATTGGATAGGGCGAGATTTGTTCCAAGAATAAGTTGTTCTGCCACACATTCTTGGATGAAACAACTACCAAAATCCTCGTGTACTGCGTCTCTATGTAAAGACGATGAAAGGAGAGGAAAAGGAATGATACTTCTCTCTTTCCAATGTCGATGTAAAGAAAGAGTAGAGAAGATGTTTTTGGTGCCAAATGGAAGGTTGGATCATAAGGCAGAAGTTAGAACTAGAAGGTTGCAACGTGCTGAAAGAATTGGATAGGGTAAGAGATTTGTTCCAAGTGTAACTTGTCTTGGATGAAACAGCTATCAAAATCCTCTCGTACTGCATCTCTATGTAAAGACGAGAAAAGTAGAGAAGAAGGAACTATTCGTTTCTCTTTCCGATGTCAATGTAAGCAAACAGAGGCGGATATATCTCTGTGGTGCCTCTGGAATATAAGTCACTTTCTAGTACATATCAGCTAGCTTAAATCTACATTTTCATAGGCAATAGAGAATAGATATGAAGCTTGGTTAAGTGTCAAAGTCCACCCAAGGTTGTCTTCGGCAGTACCAGTTTGAATCGCTGCCAGCTTTGCGCGAAGCCTCTCGGTCACTGTGCCGGCTCCTGTTTTGTACTCGCACCTGCAGTGATGCAACTGTTGGTACTGGACAAACAACCTAAGATGAAGGAGAATGGTATATGTTGTTTGCTTTTGATAGGCAAACCTTGATAAACCAATTCTTGTTACCTTTTGCCCTGGTAGGTCACACTACCAACCGGGGTGACACCTACAGCTGTTCCAGTACAGAATACCTCATCAGCGTCCATCACATCCTCCACCATGAGTTGACATTCTTCCACCTGATCAAAAAACATTTTTAATGCACAGATTCTTGAGGTTGCAATTTAGACGACTATGAAGAGAGTTGAAACACGACTTCTTTTGAGAGCTTCCTACTGCGCGAGTGTTTGGTGAGTCAAAAAAGAGATTCCTTTACCCTTTCCCAATGACCATTGATTCATGTTGTTCGTCCTGCGCTTAATGTTTTGTGTAGGAGTATCAATTATTTCTGTATCCTAAAACGAGAAAAGTCTATTCGCTGGAGAAGAATCTCTAGTCCTAACTTGCTAAGTGTAGTCGGAACTGACTCTGATCTTGGTGATAAGTTTTACCATTTATGTACGCAGGAAACAAGGAGTTGGTTAGCTCAAAGTGAATGCGCAAAACACGCAGGATAGTGATAGAGCATGCGCACATAAGAAGACTGCTCATGTTTTGGCAATCATTGTTTGACTAAAGTTTGCCATGCAAAAGCAATCTGCGTGGACGACGTTATGAAAGTAATAGAGATCTGTCTGGTGTTCGAACACTTAAGATTAATGAATTTCTTTCCCTTAGTTGTCATGTAGCCAAAGTAATCAGATTTCTTTTCTTTATGAGTCCCACACACCTGGTATTTGAAGCTGAGAGCAATATCAATTATGCTCTTTCTTGTGATTCCGGGCAAGATGGTATCTTGTAATGCTGGTGTAGAGATGACGTTACCCTGTGATAAATCGCAAATTTGGAGTTGTCATTTTCAGCGGGAAGCAAAAGTTTGTTACGACTTATACTATATAGGCAATAAAATACCTTGACTGTAAATACATTGCACGAAGAAGCCTCTTCGATGAATTTTCCTGTTGCTGCATCCAGGAACAGGATATCGGAAAACCCTGTGGACTTTGCTTCACTTATGGGCTTGAAAATCTGTTGAAGAAACTTATAGTTACCCACATAGAAATGCATTAAGAGTAGATCTCTGTATGGACCTAGTGTATTGGCATGAGCAGAAGCAAAGCACAAGTCATTAACGTTATATGATGAATAGAAATTTCCTGTTCGATGGCTTACCGGGGCATAGTTTGTGATGGATTTGATTCCCCCAGTTCCTCCAGGAGTAGCTCTATGGGATTTATCCTGGATAACCAATTTCATGGACATCTGTGGATACAAATAAATCAATGCAATATCGAAATCCTCTCCAACCCAGAAAGAGAGAGAAAAAAAGATCTGTAGATTCTTATTATTCACAAGAAACTGATTGTCAGTCGCCCACCTTATGGAGATTACCAACAGGTGAAGCATATACCAGAAATGTATATTCTGGCGCTGGCCCCATAAGCAAAACTGGTCCACTTCCGATGAGCAAAGGTCTAATGTACAACGATCCTTTTCCTGGTGGAGGAACCTGCAGGATGCATATAAATCAAACATAACAGTATCAAGTGTAATTGAGAAATACTTGAGGTCTAGAACGCTTTGGGTTTTGTTCTTGTTGAGCTAAAGATGCTCTTGAAGATAGTGCTGATACCCAATGCTGGTTGGCTAGGACAGTCTCCTTCACGGCATCAATGAATTGCTCTAAGGATGGTGATGGCATGCAGAGCCTGTCGGCCCCCATCTTCATGCGCAGGCCGTTCTCTTCTGGCCGAAAGAGCAGGATCCGACCATCTTTTGTCCGTTGTGCCTTTAGGCTTTCCAGCAATCCCTACAGACAAGACGTCATCATTTCATGGTTTGAACTGCAGCAATGTCACTTAACATCATGGTATTAGCAACATATGAAGAACTTAGACTATATGACCTTTATCGAGAATTTTACATTAACAAACCCTGCATCCAGAAAGACCGACTTTTTGTTTCCATACAGCTACCCCTCTTTTTAATTTTCGGCAAATTCTCTTAAAGCAAATTCAATCCAATTAGTCAGGAAACACAAATGGAGAGATAAGCACTAATTTTGACGCTATGGATTTTTATGTAACTCAACCAAAGCCCAGGAATTGTGCCTTCAATTATACCCAATATTTTTCTATCTCAGAGAAGAGATTAACTGAATGCTGCTAATCACTGACCTGCCCATAGTTGAGGATCCCAGCAGAAGGATCGATTTCGAGCTTGGAATAGCGAGTGAGAGCTCCTCGAGAGAAGTTCTTGCCATCATTGCACTTTATTATATACATATAATCGGCCGGGATCAGATTGAATCCCAATTTGTCCCAATCGACATCGGCATTTGTATGTTCACAACCACTGTCATAAAAAAACAGGCAGTTATTTATTATCAGGATAAGCAATATCACTGTCTGAATCGATAAAAGAGATTTTATAGGATCACCTCTCTACAATCGCCCCTGTATAGGACTGCATGATTTGAGACGTGGTTGGAACTTGGAATGGTGGATAGATGGATAGGTACTCGCTGCAGAAGGAGAGACATTACAAAAAAGAACACAAAAGACTGAATTCCGTGTACTGTGATTACTCAGCAGAAATGAGTTCAAATGGTAATGAAAGGCATGACAATTGGGTTTTGTATAGTCCAGTGGATGCATTCAAAAAGAGATCAATGCCAATCTATATATGCACTCACGACAATAACAATAGTGATACATTGCCTTCACAAACGCTCTGAGCTGACAGCTTTGACACTGTGAACTGTTTTAAGGATCATGGCATGACTCTGCATATAATTAGGCATATTTGAGATTGGACCTAATCTATATCAATGACTAATTCCAGGCATGTAGAGACTGATTATGAAGTGATGTGACGAATCTTAGGTGGGCATGCATCCAGATAAGCGAACAAACACAGCTTCGCCCCAGAGAGATGAGAGAGAGAGAGAGAGAGAGAGAGTACATCAAAATGCAAATAATGAATCTTCACAAAGATGAGCTCCCCAGGGATGCAACAAGATATAAGTAAATACTCGGAGCTGTCTCAGGCCATTGACATTGCTTCTGTAGCATTATATAAGCCAAAGCCATCATCGGTAGTAGGTTCAACAACTACTCATAAAGGTTTTGGTAGAGACGAAATCCTTCACGTCAGTATTTAATTATGCCAAAGGAAATCAGGGTTTTGACCAGAACAGTGCACTCAAAGGTCATCATATCGTCACATCTTTGATTTGATTATTTGCCCTCTTATACTTGGTCAAAGGCTCGAAGTGCTCTCAACCTTGTTTTCCCAGAGACTGTTTATCCTTCTCTTCATTGTGTAGCATTCCTTAGACAGATTCTTACTCTGTTACATTTCTTTCCAATGTGGTAACAGATCTCCTCTCAAGCATCATCTCAAGCTGCCACTGAAGTATGCTGGACAATGCTTGAAGCTCTTCACAGATTTCGAATGCAAGCATAAGTAAAAGGGGCCATAAAGGTGTTGAATGTATATGAACTTCATAAGGATGAACAAGCAAATTTTTATGAACAGGGGAGAGAGATACCAAAGAGAAACAGAGTCGATGAACTTTATTCAGTGAGAGGCTTGAATTTTCATTGAAGAACTCAATCCCCTACATTTATGGATGAAATAATTCAGATCAGTTTTATAAGCTGAAAACTAATAAAACTGATCAACTAAATAAAAAAACTAGCTAACAGAAAGCAAAACAGAAAGTTTGACTTTACAAGCTTAAAACCGAATACTAATTCCTCAATATAAACATGCTACACGTGTTACAATCTTTGTTGTTGCCTTTACACGTGCTACAATCTTTGTTGTTGCCTTCTGTTTTCCTTCCTCTGTTCTCGACAGCACGCATTACACTTCCTCTGTTTTTGACAGCACAGAAATACCTTAAAAAAGTTGAGAAGAGAGCAATATTTAAGGTAATAACAAAGAAGGGCAGGGGTCGTAGCGCGATGTATATAAACAATTATATTACTCTTAACACCATCGACTCTTAATTTGAGAGCACAGAAAAACTTAACTTTATGAAGAAAATATCAAGATCATTTCCCTTTTTTTTTTCATAGAAAAAAAGTAGCACGGATATCCGCCGTCATAGCCGCCCGCTTGAATTGTATTGCGCAAGAGAGGAACTGAAATGATTATCATCGATTTTTGGGCCGAAAGCATGAGAAACGCCCTTATTACTTGGTGAATTCTAGGTGGGTTATTAAGAAAATCATTTAATGGGAAATGATCAGATTTTCGTATATGGTTATCGAATATTTGTTGTCAATTTACTCTTAAATCTTTTTGGACTAACGGGCTTGGATTCAAGAGAAGTCTAGCATTTGCTTCTTGCAAAAAATATGTTTAATCTAGAATTACTTATCTATATATAATGATGGACTTGTTTCGTCAATTAATACCCCATGTCACTTTAGGTGAGGAAGAAAATGAATAAACATCGGGTGTGTTTGTTCGCGGAAAATGAGTTATTTAAAAAATGTTTTACGAAAAATGATCGTTTATATCATCTAGAAAAATAAATGAAAAAAGTTAGGTATAGATTATTATTGATGATGAAATTTTTTTTCGCTAACTAATTTTTCTTAATAATATAAGCAATTAAATTTCAAAGAATGTTTTTCAAATCACTAATTTTACATGAAACGAACATACATTTATTTTCTTTTTTCAAAATATACAAACAAAGTGGTTTTCCTCCATCATATCCTATTACTCTATTAAACAAGCGATGGATTCACAAGTCCATGACCGAACATTCCGTCAAATGCTCTTTATTTTGCATAAAGAAAAAGAGACATGGTTCATGGGATGCTCTTGATTTACATGTGGCTCATGATCAATCCATGCATCAGATCCACCGCTAAAGAGGTATATCAGATTCTATAAGAGTCCATTTGGTCGAAATATAGAGTTTGATGTGTAGATTGAGAGCAGTGAAGTATCCTGTTTGTGTTTCTTTAATTAGAGAGAAGCAGACCGAGGCATATTGATCTGATTTTAGGAAAAAAAATTTAAAAAAGGTTGAAGTCTCACAAGTGAAATGTCGATTGATCGAGTTTATGGATTTTTATGTAAGACGTCGACACCTTTTTTATATTTTTGTAAATCGTATATAATATTCTATATGTATAATGCATCATTTATGTTAATTTGTACTCGTCATATGTGATATTGAATATTAGATATACCAATGACCGATACCATATGCTCTGAACACGGATTGATATTTGTTAATTAATCATAACTAAGTCGGGGTGAGCACGGTGGGACGGGTTGGCCTCAACGCTTGTTTCTTTTGCCTGGCCCGAACATGTTGCGCGTGGAAATTCTAAGTCCGGTTAGAAGGCCCAGCTCAATACAAAAATAGACCATACCGAACTAGACTAGGCAACCGACCAAAAGAAAACTAGACTGGGCTGGTTCAGGCCTAGCCCAACTTTTTTGGTTGGTTTTAAATGAAAAAGAGATGAGCTATTATATTTTGGACCTCAAAAATCGCTTCTTTTATATGTTTAGATATTTCTAACTTGATTATGAGTTTATTACATTGTTTTGAGTACTAATGATGTGTCATCCATTGGGAAAAGTGTCAGAAAAGTCCGAAATCTATTGTATTTATATTCATTTAGTTTTAAATATTTTGATCTAGTGTCAATTTAGTCCTTAATTTCTTTGGTTAATTTTGGTAGAGTATTGCTTATGCGGACTCTGATCGACCAATGTGGCATGATTGACACTGACGTTGATAAATTTTAATAATATTTTAATATTTTTCGAATTTTTTATTCTTCTCTTTCTATTTTCTTTCCTTTCCTTCTTCCTCTAACCGATCACTAGGTTGGTGACTAGCTAGAGGCGAAGGCTAGTGAGGATCAACCCTTGCCAAACACTGTGCAAGGTTGCGGTCTTCAATCTTGCAGCCTCTAGCAAGGGACCTTCATCGGATCCATTGAGGTTGGCCCTTGCCCAATTAGGGTGATCGGTTCCCAATCCGATCCGATTCCAAGGTGGAACCGGGGACTAGACCGGTTGATCCTCAGACCGGGAACTAGACCACACCATTGGTCCGGTTCAATCTATCCAATGAAACCGGTTACTTATTTTTCCCATTACTTTTTTTCCTACTACTTGAAACCAGACCAAGATAGTGTTTAGTTCATATTTTACTAACTTTTTTTTTTTTTTGTAGTCGATCCAGTTCGATTCCCCCTTGGAATCGGGAATTGGACTACTCGAATATCAGTTCCATTTTTAAGAATTGGGAACTGGATCAATACTCTCAAGAACCAAACTAAATCGGTCGGTCTGGTCCAATCTAGATGGTTTTCAGTTCGGATAGTCCATTTTGCATACCCCTATTGCCTATGGTTGGAAGGCTCGACCCTTGTTAGGTCCGATGAGGGTGAGCCTTGATAGAGGTTGGGCGACGCACGACCTCATCGGATTTGGCAAGGTTGGCCAGATGTGGGGAAGGTCCCTCATCTATGGTCGGCGATCGATTGGAGGAAGAAGGACAAAAAAAAAAAAAAAGAAAAAGAAAAAGAAAAAGAAAAAGAAAAAGAAAAAAATAAATAATTTTTTTGAAAAATATTAAAATATTATTAAAAGTGGTTAACGTTAACGTCGTTTGTGCTACATGCCAACCAATGTCCACGTTAGCAATATCCGGCAAAAAATAGCTAGAAGGACTGAATTGACATTAAGTTAAAAGATTTAGGACTAGATTAACACAACTAAAAGATTTAAAACTAAATTGACACAACTGCAATAAATTTAAGATTTTTTTTGACACATTTCCCATATTTCATTATTAAATCATATACTTTATTATATATATATATATATGTATATAATTTTTAAAAGGTAGTTTGGGCAAAATTGGGCCATTTGGAAGTTGAGAAATGGCCTAGCTCTGCCTGAATAAAGGGGAGCTTGAAATCTGGACTAGGCCTAATAGGCCTGAAAATTTGGGTCAGTTCGGTTTGGGCCTAGTTTGGGTTTCACTCTTTTTGCTGCACTCTTAACTAAAGGGGTGTTTGTTTGTTTTTTTTTTTTTTTTTTTTTTTTGTTTATGAACACAAATCTTGTTTTTTTGTTCCCGGAACTAAACGTGTTTGTTTGCGTTTTTGTTCCAAATCTATTTTTTTGTTTGGGCCTGAAAAAAAAATTTCTTGAACACTTTGGAGAAACAAATTTTCTCTCTCTTCTTTCTTTTCTTCTCTTTCTTTTCTTTTTCTTTTCTTCTTCTTTTTTTTTGGCCGCCGACCTCGGCCATGACCGGCGATCGGCCGTCGAGGGTTGGCGACGCTGTCGAGGGCCGGCAACCTTGCCGAAGTGTAGCCAGCCCTTCGCGAGGCCGACCTTGCGCCCGGCCGGCGAGGCTCGGCCTCGCCTTGGCCGGGCAAGCTCGGGCTCGCCCAAATCCGGCAAGGCGAGCTCGCCCGCCACCGGCGAGGCTTGCTCACCGGATTTGGGCGAGCTTGAGCTCACCTAGCCAAGGCGAGGTCGCCACTGAGCGCGGCCGGCCAAAAGGAAGAAAAAAAGAAAAAAGAAAAAAAAGAAAGAAAAATAAGAAAAATACAATAAAATACTAAAAAATTAAAAGAAACAAAAAAAGAACACAAATTTACCAAACGTTTTTCTGTTCTTTTTCTATTCTAGGAACAAATTTACCAAACGCGTTCTTCCGTTAAAAAATTGTTCCCCGGAATAGAAATAGTTTTTTCTATTTCTAGAACACTTTAGAACCAAAAGTGTAAGTGTGGGACAAAGTGTTACATTGTGAAAACCACCTCTTGAATCTTGTAAGAGCAAAGTGGTACATGGTGGAAATCACTCCCTGAACCCATGGAGCTACCTTTAGAATCCTTCACTTGTGACCAATTGGGATATGTCGGCAGGATTGACTCTATGGAATGCATCATGAATATCATCCGTGTGATCTACAATTATTAGCCTTTTTGATCCTTAGAAGATGTGGTTGATTACTTGCTCAATCGGTGATATGCTTACGCAACATTGAGGCTAACTTACTAAGAGCGTTGCATGCTAGAACTGTACTATCCTGAAAATTTGACACCTAGTCACATGTCATAGTCTATTTGAGACACCACGAGATTGTAATAATGGGAATAAGATGGATTGATTTCGAGGTTGCACCATGTAGATCTGATATTTGATGAACATTTAAAAAGTAGCTCATATTTATGTAAATTACGTAAATGCAGAAGAAATTGTTCCTACCAAGAAATTGTTCCTACCACATGAAAAAGTAAGTATAATATAAAGTATACCAACCACATTAAGTGATAAAATGACAATCGAGAGTTACTTAATAATAGTCATACCGTTTTATTTCCTATTTCTCTATCCGTTTAAAATTAAACTTAAACCAAAAAAATACTGAAAAATAAAAAAATAAACGTAGCATATTTATAAGGAAATCCATAAGTTGTAGCTATTTTATATACGGCTTCTCATATTTCCTTGTGGTTTAATATTACATATTATTTTATATATATGATCTTGGTAATGATTATACAACAAAAAGGCAGTCTAGAGTTTTAACTTGGTCATCATAAACGTTGAACTAAATTTTCATCTAAAGAATATGCTGAATATCCGTATTCTAAGATAAAGGTAAACTTAAATTCGCCCCAATGCCAGTAGTTTTCAAATTCTCTATCCTAATTTTTCCCTCATACGTCTGTTTGAACTAAATTTTAATTTTGAAAACTTACATGCTGCCTTTGTTTAACTTTGAGCATGTTCCTTATTTTTGCATGTTAAAATTCATGAACAAATTTCTTTTAAAGTGTTTGTGCATAGGTCCAACACATTCATAAAATTAAAAAAAGTGAAAAAATTTTCGATATCATAAGTGACTACAATTATATGCCAATTTTGATAAACATAACATGTGAAAATACCGATATATGCTGATAAAAAAATGTATCCAAGTATCCTTAAACTTTTATTGCTTATTGTTATAGTTCATTGCACACTTGCGAGCTGCTTTAGAAGTTCATTCTATCACAAAACTATTTCTGAACTTTATTCAAGAATTTGGACTTTGCGCTATAAGTTCAAACTTAGATCTTGACTTCTTTTCTATTTTCGCTTTAATTTGTCAAGATTCTATTAAATCAACTATTCACACCCCCCCTTCCCCACTTTTCTCTTCCTCTATGTAATTCTTGCTAGCCACATTAGGTTGCAAGTTCCAAAATTAGAAAACCTATTTTAATGGGTTGGTTCCTAGTTTTAAATGGAAGCTAGGACGAAATCGACACCATTCACCCCTAACTTTTACCCTTTATTTTGTAACAAAATCTAAGCTAGATGACAAATTAAATAAGATTGAGTTAATCAAACTTTTTTAGGTCTGAAATCCAAGCTAGATCACTAGCTATTATATTACGTTTTGGATTGGTGTCATGTTCTGAACTCAGTCACTTTTGAAGTTATGTCTCGTTTAGAACTTGTGTTAGGATGGGAACATAAATGATTCTCTCAGTTTGAAGATCTTTTATAACTTCAATATAAAGTGTGAACCTATTCCATCTAAAGTAGATTCTACAATCTAGACTTGAATTTGAATAAGATTAAGATTGCTACTAACTTTTCTTTCAAGAGTAATTCCCTAAATCAAAATACTTCAAAACATATATCTAACTTACAAGAATTTCATGAATAGTTTTGTCAACTTTAAAATTTATTAGAAAGTTTTCTCAACAGAACCTACCCTTGCATACTTAAGAACCTAGAACCTACTATGTCACAGGTTTTAGGGTCGGTTCCATGGTCTACCAAGATTACACATATATTTTTTATTGAACGATTGCAATGAATTATCACTTCTAATTACCATCATTCGCTACAATCCATTAATTACAACTCATATTTATATACATGAAGATTAAGAAATATAAACAAAGTACACGTCTTAGTTATGGATATAACTGGAATTGGAAGCCCAGACTAGTGGTTTGATATTGCAAACTCATCATTAGACGCCATAGAATGCCATAAAATCACGTGGAGACATAGAATAAGAGAAATACAAAGACTTTTTAAGGTTCCAGGTTCTCGAATTTTTGGAACTTGTAACCTACCTTGCATATCCTAGAATCTAGAACTTAGAACCTAAAATCGGATTAGTTTAAGGTTTTCGGTTCTACCCTAGAACTCTTAGAACCATGCTCTCCCTTGGTAAAAGCCACTAAAAACTCTAAACTATGCTCATTGTAACATATTTCATCTAAACTTTTATTTTTCTATAACACTAAAAATCTAAAACTTGTACCTGTGTAATACATTGACCTTCCATTAAAGTTCTGTAAATGAGAATCATTAACAATCTATCTATATTGATGTCAGAAAGCAAACGGTGTTAATATGGCACCCACGTGTCCTAATTGAAATAAAAATGATGTTGTTTTGTTTGAAAAATCATTTAACAGAATTTTGACGGAGGGTGAATGTGTCACATAGGTAGAAGTTTGGGTTTTTTTTATTTTTTTATGTCATAAAAAAAGTTTAAGGTAAATATATAACACTATGCATAGGGTTTTTAATATCACAAAAGAGTATAGAATAAATGTATCATAGTGGGCATAGTTTATATTTATTTGTGGCTCTTTCTTTCAAAAAAAAAAAAAAAAGAAAGAAATCAAAGCATCTAGTCTTAGTGAGTGATTTCCACTCAACTAGAAACATTGTTCCAACAATCAAAATTGCCCGTTGCTAAAGGTTGATGAACTTGGCTTCCCATGACTAGAGCTAGGCTGTTACGGCTCAACTTCGGTAAAAAAAAAATCAAATAAAAGAATATATTTATTGAGATATTTTTATTTCCTTTACCAGATTATAAAAAAAAAATACAATCTTGTAAATTGTTTTCCACCTAGGTTTAATTAAAACAAAGCATTGCGATGGTCCCTACGAATGCTCACGCAATGTGATTTCTGCCAAGTGCTCTGAATGTCAAAGTGAAGAAATTCAACCAAGTGCGGGTAAACGGTGGGAGTAACTATGACTCTCTTAAGGTAGCCAAATGCCTCGTCATCTAATTAGTGACGCGTATGAATGGATTAACGAGATTCCCACTTGTCCTGTCTACTATCCGGCGAAACCACGGCCAAGGAACAGGCTTGGCAAAATCAACGAGGAAAGAAGACCCTGTTGAGCTTGACTCTAGTCTTACTTTGTGAAATAACTTGAGAGGTGTAGGATAAGTGGGAGTTGGAAATGGAGAAAGTGAAATACCACTACTTTTAACATTATTTTACTTATTCCGTGAAATGGAGGCGGGGCAATGCCCCTTCTTTTAGAACTAAGGTCTGCGCATGCGGGCCGATCTGGGCAGAAGACATTGTCGGGTGGGGAGTTTGGCTAGGGCGGCAAAATTGTTAAAAGATAACGCAAGTGTCCTAAGATGAGCTCAACGAGAACATAAATCTCGTATAGAACTAAAGGGTAAAAGCTTGTTTGATTCGATTTCGATGTACGAGTACGAACCGTGAAAGCGTGGCCTATCGATCCTTTAGATCTTCGGAATTTGAAGCTAGAGGTGTCGGAAAAGTTACCACGGGGATAAGCGGCTTGTGGCAACCAAGCGTTCATAGCGACGTTGCTTTTTGATCCTTCAATGTCGGCTCTTCCTATCATTGTGAAGCAGAATTCACCAAGTGTTGGATTGTTCACCCACCAATAGGGAACGTGAGCTGGGTTTAGACCGTCGTGAGACATGTTAGTTTTACCTTACTGATGATAGTGTCACAATAGTAATTCAACATAGTACGAGAGGAACTATCGATTCGCACAATTGGTTATCGCGCTTGGTTGCAAAGCTAGTGGCGCTAAGCTACCGTGCACTGGATTATGACTGAACGCCTCTAAGTTAGAATTCAGGCTAGAAGTGACGCATAAGCTCGCCGCTCGATTGCCGACTTGCAGTAGGAGACTTGTTCCCCCAAGGGCACGTGTCGTTGGTGAAGCTCACGCGGTGGATGAACCGCGTGGGCCACCTTGAAGCACAATTGCTATTGAGCGACGAGTAGAATCTTTTGCAGATGACTTAAATACGCGATGGGGTATTGTAAGTGGCAGAGTAGCCTTGCTGCCACGATCCACTGAGATTTAGCCCTTGTCGCTTCGATTCGTCCCTCCCCCCAACTCCTAACTCCACAACAACCAAAATTCCTCTTCCTCGAACCGAGCTTGAGGGTCGCCATCCTCCGTGAGGCCTCGTCGATTCCGCCTAAGTCCTAAGCACTCGAGTTCTTGCACTCACAACTTGAGAGCGAGGAGTGCACACATCATCGGAGGCCGAGTCGTCTCCTAAGGCTTAGGCGGTAGGGGAACGGTCTAACGCTCTAAGTCATGACTTGCTCCCCACACCAATGCGCCATGACTTGAGTCCACACATAAGCAGAAACGGCCGACGCTCCATGTATGAGCATGTGACTTGGTTCGACCGACATGCCACGACTTGAGTCATGTATAAGCGGCATTAGCGGAACTCGAAACGCTCCAAGTATCGTGTGTGCGCCCATGACTTGTGCTTGGTCGACTTGCCATGACTTAAGAGTGCATACACCAGCCCCTGCTAAATTGTTCCTGGGTTAATGTTGCCGAGTCTGCCTTGGTAAGGCTTGTGTCGGTGAAATTCTTGGATTTATGAAGGACGAACAAATTACCAATAAGTTGTTTTTTTTTTTTTTGGGTAAAAGTTGTTCGTCTTTCGTAAATCCAAGAATTTCACCGACATGGCTTCCTTGCCATGTCTTGAGCGCAAATGACTTCTAGTGAATGCTGACCGATCCTGCATCGTGTGGATCGATCCCCTCACCATGCGAATTGATCGTGCTCCAGGGCCTTGGTCGTGTGGATTGATCGTAGATCGATCCCGGTCGGTCGAGGTCGATCGTGGTTGAGGGCCTTGACCATGTGGATCGATTCCATCCACCGTGCGGATCGATCTCGGTCGAGCATGATCAATCGTGGTCGAGGGCCTTAGACGTGTGGATCGATCCTTGCATCGGGTGTATCGATCATGGATTGATCCCGGTTGAGCGGGGGTCGATCATGGTCGGGGGCCTCGGCCGCGGGGATCGATCGTGGATCGATCCATGCACCGTGCGGATCGATCGTGGATCAACCTTGCACCGTGCGGATCAATCCGGGTCAAGCGAGGTCGGTCCCTACACCATGCGGATCGATCATGGGTCGACCCCCGGTCGAGTGGGATCAGTCCATGCACCGTGCGGATCGATCCGGTCGAGCGGGATCGATCCCTACACCATGCGGATCGATTGTGGATCGACCCTCGGTTGAGTGGGAACAGTCCCCGCACCGTGCGGATTGATCCCGGTCGAGCGGGATCGGTCTTTACACCATGCGGATCGATCGTGGATTGAACCCCGATTGAGTGGGATTAGTCCCCGCACCGTGCGGACCAATCCATGGACCGTGCAGATCGATCTTGGTCGAGCGGGGTTGGTCCATGCACCGTGCGGATCGATCGTGGGTCGATCCCCGGTCGAGCGGGATCGGTCCCTGCACCGTGCGGATCGATCCCGGTCGAGCGGGATCGGTCTTTGCACTTTGTGCGGATCGATCCCGCTCGACCGTGATCGATCGTGGTCGAGGCCTTGGACGTGTGGATCGATCCTTGCATTGGGCGGATCGATCATGGATCGATCTCGGTCGAGCGGGGTCGATCATGGTTGGGCCTCGGCCACAGGGATCGATCGTGGATCGATCCATGCACCGTGCGGATCGATCTTGGATCAACCTTGCACCGTGCGGATCAATCCTGGTCAAGCGAGATCGGTCCCTACACCATGCGGATCAATCATGGATCGACCCCCGGTCGAGTGGGATCAGTCCTTGCACCATGCGGATCGATCCCGGTCGAGCGGGATCGATCCCTACACCATGCGGATCGATTGTGGATCGACCCTCGGTTGAGTAGGATCAGTCCCTGCACCGTGCGGATCGATCCCGATCGAGCGGGATCGGTCCCTACACCACGCGGATCGATTGTGGATCGAACCCCGGTTGAGTGGGATCAGTCCCTGCACTGTGCGAACCAATCCATGCACCGCGTGGATCGATCTTGGTCGAGCGGGGTCGGTCCATGCACCGTGCGGGTCGGTCCATGCACCGTGCGGATCGGTCCGCACCGTGCGGATTGATCATGGATCGACCCATGCCACCGTTCAGATCAATCCCAGTCGAGCAGGATCGGTCCATGCACCGTGCAGATCGATTGTGGATCGATCCCCGGTCGAGCGGGATCGGTCCCTACACCGTGCGAATGGATCCCCGGTCGAGCGGGATTGGTCCCTGCATTGTGCGGATCGATCGTGGATCGACCCATGCCACCGTGCAGATTGATTCTGGTCGAGCAAGATCGGTCCCTGCACAATGCGGATTGATCATGGATCGATCTCGATTGAGCAGGATCAATTGTGGTCGAGGGCCTTGGCCGTGCGAATCGATCCCTGCATTGTGCGGATCGATCATGGATTGACCCATGCACCGTGCGGATCGACACATGCACTGTGTGGATCGATCATGTGTGGCACCCAGGATCTCAAATCACATTACATGGCTTGCTCAATATAATTAAGTGAGACTTTAATTTGTGATCAACATAAATTTCAGTAATTAAGAAATGAATTGCGGTTAAACTGAATTCTTGAGAAAGTGAGCTGTACTTGGCTCTATTATTTATAGAACTTTGTCTCTTTACACGTGGGGAGATGATGTTAAGAGGGGAATTTCTACAAAAAACACAAGTAACCACGAACACTAACTATCCCGCCTCTCATTGTGCATGTACAAGTTGTTAGAACATAAAAAAAACAAAATTCTCCCACACGTCGAACACTCCTCGGCCACCTCCTACACCGCGGAACTACCACCATGGCCCGGTCCGTCGTCATACAGCGCCAAGGGTCCCACCAACCGACCATCTACCCGAGCGTAAAGGGCCACGAAGACCAGGTATGCCGGTCCTACGGGAGCCCCTGTGTCTACTGTCAAACAAGATGTGCATTTGACAAAGACAACACCAGGAAAATATCGGTCATGGAATTCCTCTTGCCGCCATACAAAGTCGGCGGGAGAGCCATACAGGATGGTGGTCGTGGCAGCAGGCGGTGAAGGCGGCACAGACGACATCTTCTAATCGAAGAAAACAACATAATAAATAAGTGTGAGTTTTTTTAAAATAAAAACTCAGCAAGTGGGCGGTTAGTCCTACATGGATTTGGCCAATAGCACACAAGTAAGTAAACAAACTTTCATTTAACTAAATCAACAAGAGTCTAGCTGCAACAATAACCCAGGGGGAGACGACACTCCACCCTGAACCCCTCGTACCCAACCTGGCATCACGAGGTCCCCTGAGAAGCTGTTCAACCCTTCTCAGACCTCTGGAGAGAACACCATTACTCCTTTTCATCCCTCTCCAGGCATCCCGACACCCGGGGTCTCACATTGGCCTTTTAGCCAACCATACATTCATAATTCCACCTTGTTGCAGCATCTATAACTTCAGTACACAAAGCAGTTCTAGCTTTCCTAAAATCGAGTATGAGTCCTAGACTTAAACAAACTTGGGTATCACAAGCCATCTCATTAAATTTTTAAGTAACCAGCATATTATTGAGATCATAATCACAACATCAGGCAATATGTCATATGAAAAGCCATCAAAAGACCATAATCTGGGATTCGATCACCTTCCTCATGAATTTCAACGAACTCAGAATAAGGGCAACCTCAACCAGAATGCATAGTTTCGGGAATTAATTTGAAAACCATATGAAATGGGCTTGAAAAATCCTAAAATTTTAGTATATTATAAATAAGACATTAACAAACATTTTTCATGGAGGATGCTGAACCTAATTATTTCTGTACAGGGAGCAGCAAATCGCACAACTAAGACTCACAAACTGAACTGTTTTCCAGCATCAGCATGCGCCAATAAGAGTATGTTTCAGTACCTAAAACTTCACCAATTCCTACGAAATTTTAATATGTCATGCATGAAGATGTTTGCTAAAATTTTCATGAAGGAATCGTGACCAGAATCAAGCTAGGAACTTCTATAGAAAATTCGCAAGGTCACAGAGTCACATGTACTGTAGTTTTACTCAGCATACACCCGACGGAAACTTATGTCCATACACTGACTATTTAACCTCAGAAAAATCCACGAAAAATATATATCATATTTTAAGCTATCTTGCACAACTTTCGTGAAAGAAGTTTCACCCAAATCTCAACACAACGAACCACACAAAATTGACAAACCAGAGAGGTCAAGAGCTCTCAGTTCCGGAAAACAGCAGACAAACTCAAGCACCCGCAATCTACAAACCCAGATTAAGTCTAACAGAACCAGCTAACCAAATGGGAGCCTTTGAGCGGCCGACTACGTGATTCTCGACACCCACAACTCGCTAAAGTTAAGTGGTTACATTGAGGGCCTACCCAATCCAAAACATGCATTCCGGTACCAAATTTTTGACTCAAACAGCAACCACAGTCCATAAATCGCACATGCAAAGCTACGAGGAGTTCATCCGAACACCCTAGACCCCAAGAACAGCTCTACACTCGGCATCCGGACTGTAACAAACCCATACGTTCCCAACCCAGCTCTAAACAGAGCTTTAGCATGCAACTTTTGCACCCAAATCGCAATACCAAGTTCGAAATCGACATGCACAGCTAGGCGAAGCTAATCCGTGGACTCAACACCTTAACAGCAGCCCCACTTGCCTGGATTCTTCACCAACAGAAGAAAAAAAAAAGAGCGTTGGGTGAGCTAGAGTCCCACGGCCGACGGCGGAGCTCCGATCGACGACTTCGCTGCTGGATGAAGGCACCGGTCGTGAGAGGCCGAGATGAGGTCGGGCTTTTGGTGAACGAAGCAAGAGCAGGGGAGAAAAGGAATGGGTATTTCGATAGAGAGAAGAAGAGAAGACGCTGCTCTGTTTGGGGAAAAGTATCAAACGTTTCAAGATGGAGAATGAATATAAAAAGAAAATAAAATAGAATATACAAGTGTTGTCTCTCCCCTCCTTCTCAACGCCACATGGCTGCAACGTGGGGGAAAAATTTTCTTCTTAAAATAATCCCTCCCCCTTTACTCTCTCACGTACGATAGGTCTTCACCGAAATATTATTATTATATTCATTTTTTTAATTTTTAATTAATTAATTAATTAATTTTTTTTTTTTTACTTAACCTCAAACATGCCCATTCTAATTAACGAGTGAAGAGACTAAAATTTGGGCGTCACATCATGGATCGATCCCGGTCGAGTGGGATCGATTGTGGTCGAGGGCCTCGGCCGTGTGGATCGATCCCTGCACCGTGCGGATCGATCATGGATCGACCCATGCACCGTGCAAATCGATCATGGATCAATCTTGGTCGAGCGGGCATCGATCGTGGTTAAGGGCCTCGGCCGTGTGGATCGATCCATGCACCGTGTAGATTGATCCCGATTGGGCAGGATCGGTCCTTGCACCGTGCGGATCGAGCGTGGATCGATCGTGGATCGGTCCACGCACCATGCGGATCGACCTCGGTCTAGCAGGATCGATCCTTGCACCATGCAAATCGATCCCGGTCAAGCGAGATCAGTCCCTGCACCGTGCGGATCGATCGTGGATCGATCCATGCACCGTGCGGATCGATCATGAATCAGTCTCGGTTGAGTAGGATCGATCATGGTCGAGGGCCTTGGCCGTGCAGATCGATCCATGCACCGTGCGGGTTGATCATGGATTGATCCATGCACCGTGCGAATCGATCATGGATCAATCCCGGTCGAGCAGAATCGATCGTGGTCGAGTGCCTCGGCTGTGTGGATCGATCCATGCACCATACAGATCGATCGTGGATCAATCTGGTCGAGCGGGATCAATCGTGGTCGAGGGCCTCGGCTGTGTGGATCGATTGTGGATTGATCCCGGTTGAGCGGGATCGATCATGGTCGAGGGCCTTAGCCATGCGGATCGATCCTTGCACCATGCGGATCGGTCGTGGATCGATCCGGGATCAATCGGGGCCGACCGACGATGGTTTGATTGCAACTTTACCAATCATTTCTTATCTGATTGAATCCATTCTTCTTCCTAAAATTTGTTTGTGTCATAAAATAGCCTCCCCAATGGTTTTCCCACGTCCCATCTATTTTTTTTTTCTAATTTTCCAAAATTTCTCAATTTTTAAAATACCAAAAAAAAAAAAAAATCCAGTCGTCAAAATTTTTTTCTAACATTTTCATAATTTAGATGACATTTTTCTAAGCATCTGTACAAAAAATCTCATCAAAATTCAATTTCTACAATTTTTTTTGGAGGGGTGGTGCCTACTCAAACATGGTGAATATCTCCTCCTACTTGGGGCAAAAATGCTCCTAAAGCTCTTTAGGGGGGTAGTGGTGCTCGCAGGCCATGGGCAGCCTATGGACGATCATCGGGTGATGCATGACCCATGTCACGGGCACAAAAATGAGTCAAGAATGAGTCATAATAACGTTCAATGATTCCCGTAATAGGTCCCGGCCGATCGAAAAGAGCGCCCCTAGACAAAGATGGATGCATCGCGTGGCTCCCTTCACGCAGTCATCATGGCTGAGCGCATGGGTCGTTTTCGAGCCAAGTGGCCATAGAGGATGAATCGGTGACCGAGTTACTTGGGAATTGACGAATCTATGAGTCCCTTCGGTAAGATGAGACCATGCCTCGGGCATGAATGAACAAGCCACGCGTTATCGATCCACGACCCAAACAAGACATTAGTGTTCTTGCGTCTAGCGGTGCGGATGCGACCTTGTTCGAGGACTCCATGTGTTCCTTGAGTTCTTGTGCTTGAGGAGCTACGGATGAGTTGGCTTGGTTCGTTTCCAGTGTACGCAATAACGTGTGAGAGACGACGAGAATGTGTGTGTTGGCAGGCTCCGTGCTGGTGCATCGAACTGCTTTCCTCACTTTCAATCAATTGTTGCTCCACGAGCTGACGTTGGATGCAAAATGTGGGTTCCTGTGTTGCATACCTATTGCGACGGAAATGTGTGCCTTCGGTAATCCCTTCCATCACGGTGTCCTCTCGGATGCTCGGTTGGACCGGATAGTGGGGCTCGTGTTCCATGAACACCATCTCATTCGATCGTGCTCGGATGGATCACGAGTGCCCACTCGTTCTCTCAGATGCGAAACTCTCTTAATGGGTGGGGGGTCATTGGCCCTTGTTCCTTAATCGTTAAGCGTTTATTGCTTCACCGGAATGACGATCTTGCCTTGTCCTTGATCACGCGAAACCCTTGGACATCGTGATGGATCATGCTCGGTGGACGTCGTGAAGGAATGCTACCTGGTTGATCCTGCCAGCAGTCATATGCTTGTCTCAAAGATTAAGCCATGCATGTGTAAGTATGAACTAATTCAGACCGTGAAACCGCGAATGGCTCATTAAATCAGTTATGGTTTGTTTGATGGTATTTGCTACTCGGATAACCGTAGTAATTCTAGAGCTAATATGTGCAACAAACCCCGACTTTTGGAAGGGTTGCATTTATTAGATAAAAGGTCAACATGGGCTTCGTCTGTTGCTCTGATGATTGATGATAACTTGATAGATCGCACAGCCATCGTGCCGGCAAAGTATCATTCAAATTTCTGTCCTATCAACTTTCGATGGTAGGATAGTGGCCTACTATGGTGGTGACGGGTGATGGAGAATTATGGTTTGATTCTGGAGAGGGAGCACGAGAAACGGCTACCACATCCAAGGAAGGAAGGCGAGGCGCGCAAATTACCCAATCGACACGAGGAGGTAGTGACAATAAATAATAATACCGGGCTCTTTGAGTCTGATAATTGGAATGAGTACAATCTAAATCCCTTAACGAGGATCCATTGGAGGACAAGTTTGGTGCCAGCAACCACGGTAATTCCAGCTCCAATAGAGTGTATTTAAGTTGTTGCAGTTAAAAAGCTCGTAATGGGACTTTTTTCATCTAACACAACATTGACCATATTTGCGTTAATATTTTATTGGAATTTTTATTTCTAAATCACTCTAATGACTTTAGCCTTTGAATGAAAGTGAATCCAACTAGATATGCTAATAAATTTGGATTTGGGTTCTCTCTGGATAATCTCCCAAAGTGACGGATTGGGATTTGTTATGCGTCTCCAACAAGTGATATCGGTGTCGATAGTTGATTTGTGCCCTACTCACAATATGTAACAATGATTTGGTGATTATCTCAAAAAAGAATTTTGATTCTCTAATCAAGGTGACAGATAATGTCCACTGGCTTCTTGCTAAACTTGATTGGTCAAGACAATTGAGGTAGAGTCCAAAGGCATATGGTGTGACTCATCTCCAACATTTGGGAATTTCGGTTGACTTAAGGTGGCGATTTGAGTTAAAATAACATTGGTGAGAAAGGAATACCTAAATTAAAGGGGACAATGGCCTCGCACAGGTGGCTCACACGTGTGAAAGAGATTTAATGAAATGCACGTGTGAGGGTGTTAGGCACAAATAGTCGCACATTAGAGATGTCTTTAGGGTGAATCATATTAATATATCCAAGTTGAGATTTGTTTACAAGTTCGAACTTAAGCTCTTTTTTGGCGATTTTCTCAAAAGCAGGTATCAAGTTTGTGTTGCACATTCCCAACAATCAATATTTCTAGAGCTTTAGATTAATCATATACAACAACGTTGTATCAATTCCCACAATTGACTCCGCGAGCATTAAACTTGTAAATCGGAATTCATTAACTGCAAATTGTAGCGTGTTCGTCTACCTAAATTTGTTTTTTTTTTTGGTCGAAAAGTAGAATAGCATTCATTAATGCAAAAATGAACATCTCGTGTTCATGGCCTCGGAACAAAGAAGATCTAGAAGATAAAGGGGGGGGGGGATACAACCCAATTCGAAGGAAGTAGATTTCGTCCGTGGGCCTTTGTAGCCCATTTTGCAATGCAATTAGCTTCTCTTCAACAGTGCCGCAACCGTAGGTTAGGGAAACATTGTAGAAGCGTCGAACTCTCGGCAAACAGAGCTCGTTCTCCTATGGTGTTAAGTAGGGGTGAGTGGTTCCCGGTTCCGGTTCAGTTCTGTCTGGAACCTGGAACCTACCCTTGGGTATAGGTTCCTCATTTTTTAGAACTTGGAACCTACCTGTCAGAACCAAGAACCTGGAACCTACCCTGTCACAGGTTCCAGGGTCGGTTCTAGGTTCCAACAGGTTATTTTTTTTCTTTTTCAAATTTGAACTATAATGAAGAAGGAAAGAGACAAACCAAAGCTTCTATGTCCATAAATTGCCAAAAATAGTTCCTTGGGAGCAGATGCATAAAAAAAAAAAGCACATTTCTGTCCCTTTGACTAATGCCGCTTCATTAGCAAACTGAATTTTCATAAATATAGCTTTATTCTTCACAGACTACAGGGAGAAGATCTATCTCTTAGATGAAACAATAGTTACAGGAAGAAAAAATAAGAGCAGAAAAAGGCAGCAACAATTGTCACTTCGACCTTTCCCTGGAAAAGGAAAACACAATTTTGTTGCACTGGAGCTTGTAATGGTTACAATATCTAAGAATGGGCAGAAGGAGGAAAAAAAGTTTCAGGATATGGACAGAAAGATATGGAATGTGTTAGTAATGAATGGAGAGAGATCCTAGCAGAAATAAAACTTACTTTCCCTCTCATTCCCTCATAGATATTTGTATTTGATCTCGAGTGGTGGCTTCGGCATTGATCTCAAAACTCGAATTCGGGTTGAGAATGATTATATCAGCATTAGACCGCACAAGAATCGCTCCCTTTCTCGGGTAAATGTTGAAGATCCTAGCATTGATCATGTTCAAAGAACATATGTTATCTCGGGGAGCCATCAATATGTGTGAGAACTCATTCATCAACAAAATAAGCATAACAAAAACATAGCACTCGGTGCTCGTTATCTAGACATAATCAGAGACAAAAATTTGTCCAGATTCCTACCAACATTAATGAACAATATCTGTGTTGGAAGGGTTCAGGATTGAGTAGATAAATGCAAGTAGTAGTAGTTGCTTACCACCATTGTGTCCCAAACAAGATGCATCCTCTCCTTGATACCTCCAAAAACCACAAATCAAGATGTGAGACAGAACAGCTTAGCTGGATCAGTTTTAGAGGCTACAATTACTTCAAAGTCTAGATTGGCGTTCCTCTTCAAGTGTGATAGATATTACACAACATCTGAACCTCATGTATAGAAACTCGTAGTTAGCATTCCCGCTCATGTCGTTCAATCAGCTTGCATATTGTGTTTGCACAGAAGACAACGTACACTGGTATCAAAAATCGATATCATAAGAACATATTGCAGATTTAACAAAAAATTGTCATGAGGACATAAGCATGTTACACTTGTACACAGCTTGCGGCATTAAGTACAGGTAGCTAAGAAGCTCCTGAATGTTTCTGGATAGCATTACTAGATTGATGAGCAAAGTACTTCTGCCTAACATAGCTTGCAGCATTAAGTATAGGTAGCTAAGAAGCTCCTGAATGTTTTCGGATAGCATTACTAGATTGATGAGCAAAGTGCTTATGCCTGAGCTCTACGTATGGGTAACCAATGAAAGATAGAAAGTGGGCAGGCTTTGAGAAAGAGAGTATTTCATAGCACACTTGATTGTTCTTATCCAGATCAATCGAAAAGCTCTCTTCCCCCAGCTTGCAGCAGAATGGAATGCCACATTATTATTTAAGAAGCCTTGATGTTCTATGAATAAAACTTGGTCATATGCCCAAAAACACATTTTTGAGTAGGAGAAACTAAGAGATACACTTGGTTTGCCACGTTAGATGATCGAAACAGACTTTGCAAACATTGCCGAGTAATATGTGACATAAGGTTCTTATTAAGATTTAAAGGTAATGAAAAAACATGACAAATGGAAGATCTGAAGGTTGTCAATCTCTAGTCTTGTCAAAAGGCCAAGACGGCTCATCAATAACAAAGAATCCATATTGGTTTTGAATCGCTTCTTCCTTCTTTGAATTCGCGAAGATCGATCGAAACCATTCTTCTTCATCATCGTACACCCTGATCCACCAGACCACATAGCAACAGACCTCAGATCAACAAGCTTCCATATTACAACTCACAAGATAATCTTTTCCTTTCAAGCCCTTCTAATCATGACTCAAACAAACCCACTTCCTAACTCTAAAAAATCGAGCAAGGCCATATCTAATGAAAGCACAAAGAAACTAACGAACCCGATGGTTCGAAGTGCATCTTAAATCACCTCACCAACACAAACATCTCACTCTTCCAAACTAGTCAATCACATTCTCAATCAGCAAAAGCCAGGATCTTGTCATCATTTTTGTTTTCAACAATCTCAATTGACCTATAAGAAGTGACAGTTTGTCAAGATACAACTAAAAAGAACACGTCCAAACTCCACCCTCCGAGACCAAAAAAAAAAAAAAAAAAACTCCACCCTCCAAAAAGACATCCCGGGAGCATCGGACCTATCATCCACCATCATCGAGCAACACCCACGAACCCCATTGAGCAGCACCAACATAAAAGCGTGATCGAACAAATGGGCAAGCATAGAAACACGCGTTCTCCATGACTAGATAAAAAAGAAACGAATTTTTTCCCTTGACATATGCGGAGAAGCGACCTGGTGTAGAAATTGGTGGAGAGAATGACGAAGGTGGGGAGGCCGAGCTTCTCGAAGAGGTTAGTGCCGTCGATGCGCGGCGGCGGTGGGGTCGAGGGCGAGCGGAGGTGGCGTCGAGCAAAGGTTAGTGGTGGCTCGGCGAGCGAGAGGTCGGTGGTGGCATTGAGGGTGAGCGGCGGCTCGGCGAGCCGAGGGCAAGCGGCGGTGGCGTCGAGGGGAACGGCGGTGGTGTCGAGCAGAGGTAGAGAACGGGAGAAGAGAGAACTGTGAGTGAACGTGAAGTGAATTGATTTGGGAGTTTTCTATTTGGGGCTTTTTTTTAGTCCTAACCGGTTCCCAGAGAAAGGGAACCGGGAACCGGAACCGGTCCCTTTAGAACCGAGAAACCGAACCGGACCCTCGGTGCGGTTCTCCGTTCCGGTTCTGCCGGGAACCGCGCTCACCCCTAGTGTTAAGCTAGGGTTCTGCACCGCTCGATCACCACCAAGCAATCCGATTGCATCAAAAGTTTTTCCTATGACTTCCTTGTTTGCAACAAATAGTGAAGAGAAAGATTAAGTGCCTGCACCTCTGTTTGTAGGCCCGATGCGGCGCTGATGCATCTAGTGAATCCATCGAGCAACCGCCAGAAGAATCACAATAGACACAAGCCACTGTGCCTTCATTAGGTGCTGTAGGGAAGGCGCCGTCTATGTTAATCTTCAAAACACTCGAGATCTGGAGGGCGCCACTGCTTTGGTAAGGATGGGGTTGGTGCAAGCCACGATTCGGCATTACCACATTACGGCTACGAGCGGATCGGCTTGTGCAAGAGCAGCATGAACCACTTTTTTCGGAGCGGGTCTCTTCCGGCGGAAGACAAATTCGTTTCTAGCCTTCCATATCTGCCAAAGAATAGAAGCTACCGTCGTGAGATCCGGTAAGGCATCTCCTTTCTCAAGTAAATCTGCTAGCCAAGCATCAATTCTGTGAACTTGAAGTGGTTGAATCATGATCTGGATTTGAGGGTGGGACCAGACTTCTTGCGTCCATGGACACCGTAAGAAAATGTGTTCGGTAGATTCAGGAATAGGAATTGCACAGGAATATTGACAAAGCTGACATACAGGGTCTGGAATGACATGCCTATAATAGAGATTTTCTTTAGTAGCTAGGGCATTTTGGCATAAAGACCACAAGAAAATGCACAATTTTGGAGTGGTCTTCATTGTCCAAATTTTACTCCATAGTTTTCGAGGAGTTTGATAGGAAGAGGATGCGTGATTCAAAGCTCCACTGTTCTCGCTTGGCCTGAGATGGTTATAACCACTCTTTACTGCATACCTACCATTAGGTCTCCTTGTCCAAAGGAGTTGGTCGACTATGCACTGCGGTCAAATCTGAATTTTAAGAATTTCTTCAATAGTTGGACCATCGGCGCAGCGAAGTAGGGGTATATTCCAAGTCTGTTGTTATGAAATAATGAAGTCCGTCACCTTCTCAGGTTTGTCTCTAGGTACAGGTCTGCCAATTATGCCTTTGGAAAGCCATTTATCCTCTCGGATTCTAATCCTCTGTCCATCCCCCACTGACCACTGGAGTTGATTAGAGATAGATTCCTGGCCGAGCAGTAAGCTTTGCCATCCCCGGGAGGGTCTAGTTCCTTTGTCTGCATGCCAGAAGTCTTTAGAATGGTAATAGAACCCTTTAAAAATCCCGCTCCATAATGAAAGTGGTTGTTGAAATAAACGCCAAGCTGTTTGCCCAAAAGAGCTTTATAAACGCAATAAGATCTTGAAAACCAAGACCTCTAGTGTCTTTGCGGCTCTTGAGGGTATCCCAATTTTTCCAGTGTATGTCGGATTTGCTACTATGGGTTTGCCACCAAAATCTTGCTATTTTATGTTCTATGGACTTACAAATAGAGGCTGGGATTTTAAATATAGACATGGCGTACTGTGGGATTGCTTGCACAACTGCTTTGATTAGAATTTCTTTACCTCCTTTAGATATTAACTGTTCTTTCCACCCTTCCATCTTAGAGTTTACTCGACCTAATATCCAGGCAAACATCTCCCATTTTGATTTCCCCCAATCTGACGGTATGCCGAGGTATTTTCCAGTCTTCGCCAACACAGGTACTCGAAATTCTCTAGCTAAATTCTCCTGGAGACTATTAGGACAAGCACTACTTAAGAAAATCCCAGATTTGTTACGGTTCACTGCTTGTCCCGTAGCTAGACAGTATTGATTAATAATGTTGGCTAAGTTATGACATTCAAGAAGTTTTCCTTCCAAGAAAAATATAGCATCATCTACGAAAAAAAGATGAGAGAGGGTAGGATATCACCTATTTAATTTGATACCTTTGATATTGCCCATGTCCACAGCTTGGCTGATAAGTATCGAAAGGACGTTCGCCACGAGGATGAACAGGTATGGAGAAAGAGGATCGCCTTGTCGAAGCCCCTTGGTTGGATGAAAGTAAGGGAGGGGTTCACCATTGAATTTGATGCTAAGGGAAACCGTGGTAATGCACTGCATCACCCATTGGACCCATGTTGCTTGAAAGCTCAGCTGAAGGAGGTAGTCCTTTAGGAAATCCCATTCCACCCGATCGTAGGCCTTTTGCATGTCTAGCTTCAAAACAGCCTGAAAAGTTCTCTTCCGTTTCCTTATCCTGAGTTGATGGAGAACTTCTTGGACCACTAAAATATTATCTTGGATTTGACGGCCACTAACAAAAGCACTCTGTTCCGTAGAAATCAACGTAGGTAGCCATGGTTTCAGATGGTTAGCTAGGACCTTCGATATAATTTTGTAGACAAAGTTGCAAAGACTGATGGGTCGGTATTGTTCCAGCCTTTCTGGGTGTGATATTTTGGGTAGCAATGATAGAAATGTCCTGTTAATCTCGGGTCGCATCAATCCGGAGGTAAAGAATTGTTGCACAGAGAGGAAAATATCGTCTTGTAAGATATCCCAATGAGATTGGTAGAATTGTCCATTCAAACCATCAGGGCCAGGTGCTTTTGTTGCCCCCAATTGAAAGGTAGCTTGCTGGACTTCCTCTCGAGTGACCTCGCCTGTTAGGATAGTATTCATTTCAGCTGTTACCACTGGTGGGCATTGCGCTAATATAGGCCCATAATCACGTTGACCCACTAATGAGTACAGGTTTGTGAAAAATCCCCGCGTCATATCCTGTAATAACTTTGGATCACGTACCCACTGTTGATGTTCATCCTACAGCATGCTTATTCGATTACGTTGTCTCCTTTGAATAGTGGTGGCATGAAAAAACTTAGTATTCTTGTCCCCCCATTGAAGCCAGTTAAGCCGAGATCGCATCGCCCAATACTACTCCTCCTGTTGCCATAATTGCTGTATTTCCGCTTTCAAACTAGTAATCCTCACTTTATCATACTGACCATTTGGTTTATTAATTAGGAATTGGAGCTGATGCTGGAGTGTGTTGATTTGACGGTGACCATTTGAGAACTTTGAGCGACTCCATCTAGCAAGGGCTTCAGATACAGCCTTTAACTTCCAAGGTAAGGTCAATGCTTGAAATTGGATAGATCCCCATGAATCTGTAATAATTGTGCGACATTCTTGATCCTGCAGCCAATAAGCTTAAAAAATAAAAGCCTTGTGCCGCCAAACCGGGATAGCTTCAGCTGTTAGCAGGAGCGGGCCGTGATCAAAACCAAGGGCTGGTAAAGCCAAAACTTCAGCGGTCGGAAAGGTAAGTCACCATTCTAGAGTACATAGCATCCTATCTAGTCGTTCTTTTACAAGCTCCTCTCCTTCTCTATTATTAACCCACGTAAATGCACACCCCTTACTTTCTAAATCCACAAGCAAACAGTCATTTAACAATTCTCTAAAAGAATGCATACGATGCGGTTCGGCTGGTCGCTTACCTACTTTCTCCCATTTATACATAATTTCATTGAAACCCCAGCACAAACCCAAGGTAAAGTGTTGTAGCTACTGATTTGCCGCAAGTCTTCCCATAAGTGTTGTCTAAGTTGGTACACTGCCGGCGCATGTAGGCATGTAAGGTGCATAGGAAATCCACTCTTCACTTCCGTGCATAACATATCAAGAAAAGCCGGAGTCTGCTGATCGACAGTTATAGAAATTTGCTCATTCCAAAACACTGCTAAGCCCCCTGCCAGAACAATAGGATTTTCCACAATGTTGTTAGGAAATCTCAACCTCTTTTGCAATCGTTGAAGCATGACCTCTTTGTTCTTAGTTTCCATCAAAAAAAGAACATCGGGCTTTTCTCAGCCACAATAGCCCTCGGTGCTTGAACTGTCGGGGATTGCCCAAACCTTGACAGTTCAAGCGATTAGTTTCATTTGTCGGTTGGTGGCCTGTTAGGGCCAGCCACCAAAGCCCAACTCTCAGGTCTCACTGCCTCAAAGATTGGAGTTTGCCTAAATTTGTTTGAACAACGTGATTTGAGACAAAATGAAAATGTCGTTGAGGTGGCTATTCAAGCATATAGATCCTAGTGGGAAAGAATATTCTAGCTAAAAGTCCATGACCTTTCAAAGTACTAGGCTGCTATATAAAAAAAAAAATTTGAAATGGAATACGAGGTTAGGCAATTTTGACTTGTGCTTATTGACACCAAATTTATTTTTTTCCCGAAGTTTATTGACACCTAGTTGATTAATTAGAGGTAATATCAGTTTCTTGGTCAACTAAAGATCTTCGATTTCAACCAAAAAAAAAAAGAAAGATAAGAAATTTGACAAAAAAAAAAATAAAAAAAACTAAAGGAGTTCAACTCATCAATACATAATAACTATCGACGAATTTACCGCCAAGTCCAAGTTATTAGGTAATATTGGTCCCACATTTTAATCTTTTTTTTTTCTGTAGATGTACTTCTCGATATATATATATATATATATATATATATATATTGTGATATGCTCGAGATGGCCATTGCTATATACTTGAAGAAAGGGCTAATGGAATGAACTCGAGAGTGAAATCTGCCGTAGAGGTCATAGAGAGAGTGTGTGTGTAACATCCAGATTTTCGGGTTCTGATTTCGATTAGATAAATTGGGCATTTTATCGACGCGACTACATTGTTTTTCTCTGAGTTGACCACTCACGAGATAAATAGACTAACTGGGTAAGCTGTTAAGGACTTTAAGGTAGATAGACTTGAGAATTCGACCAAGAATTGACTTCTTGACCGTGACTATTTTTAGAGGCCATTGCGGCACGGTATAAAATCAATTTGAAATCAGAGATAGGCTGGTTCGACAGAGATGCGTGGCCAATCGTGGGTGACACCACTAAATTGGAAAATTCTCGTCAACCGGCACTAGATTGATTTTCTTATTGTTTTAGTACATTGTGTTGGTATTTGAATCATTGAGATTTTCACGACAACCGAGAGTCGCCAATGTGTCGAGTGGGTTCATCGTGGCTCGAAGAAAATTGACCACCATTCATTTGTCCTAAAAAGTTATGAAAACTACCCGGTAGCCTAGGTCACGCTCAAAACGTGTCCGAGTGACATTAACCGCCAATCTAAGTCCGATTTCAGAAATTTAAGAGTCTGTCATGTCACAATAAATTTTAGGAACGTCGACTTAGTCTCAGAAGATTTTTCTGACAACCGAGACTTTTTGGGAAAAAGTCAGTTTATGGCCATTTTCGTTCAGTTGAAGCCGATGATTAATTCTGGTTGTGAAACTGGGGAGCGTGAGGGATTCTTGGATGAGGAAAGTAATCAATTTGATAAGTGAGACATCAATTGATTTTATGAAAGTCATTTGAGAGAAATTCAAGAGAGAAATTGGATGCAGAAATGCAAGAGGGGACCAAGAACTCTAGTTTGGAATTTCTTTTGGGATTAATTGAGCTTATTCAAAAGAAATGGGATGAGAACTTTCTATTCTAGGAAATTCTTTTCTTTTAAATTTATTCCCATTTCCCTTTCCCTATTTGGCCAAACACCTTTTCCCCTTTGCCCACAAGTTTCTCTCTCCCTCTCTCTTTCTTTCTTTTTCTTTTTTTCTCTCTCTCTCTCTCTCTCTCTCTCTCCCTCTCTCTTTTCCCTCATGCGAAATGCCCCCCCCCCACCGACTGCCCTCGGACGGTTCGAACTTTGCTTTCTCCACTTTTCCTTTTTTGACTTTTCAACACTTATCTTCTCTCTCTTGTCTTATCTTCTTCTTCTCTCTCTCTCACGGTACTCTCTCTCACTCTCTCTTTCCCCCCTCTTGTTTGAACGAGACAGAAGCAGGAGCAGAGACAGCAGCCACCAAGAGAGGAAGACCGGAGCAGCTCCCGCTCGCCCTCCGCCTCTCCCTCACCGTCCTTAGCGGCCGTCGGCACCTTCTTTTTCCCCCCCTCCGTCTGCTTCTTAAGGTCCCAGATTTGGGAGGACGCCGGAGCAGAAGCAGCAGCCGACGTCGCCTAGAGTTAGGGCTGCCGTCGTCGCCAGTCGCCCTTCCTGCGTGCGCACGCGTACAGCCATGCTCGGCCGCGCCTCTCACCGCCCCGCCGTGCGACCTCAGCCTCTAGTCGCGTCTGTCTGGCCCTGTTCGGCCAGCACAGGCCGCGGATTGGCCACCTCTGGCCACCGTACGCCGCCATCTCGACTCGCCGGAGCTTCGCCTGGCCCTAGCCGCCCTTGCCTCGCCATCTCAGCCCCGGATCCGCCCCAACCAGCAGCAAACAGAGAAGTGCAGAAATGGGTTTGATAGCAACTATTTGGCCCATTTTAGCGGTCTTCCCGACCCCGGATGCTCGGCCCGCCTTGAGGAAAGTCGATCCTCACTCGATCCCGTCGTTTTGAGTGAGTTTTGCTCACTAATGCCTTCTTAGTTTGCTAATTATACTTAAAGGTTGATTAGTGTTAGTTAAGTGTAATTAGGTGGTTAGATTAGAATGGATTAGTGATTATTAGTTAATTGCATTGCGTATTAGTTATATGGTTAGTGTATTTAACTAGAGCATGGCCCATAGTATTTATTGAATGCTTCTCGAGATTTTTCCCGACCCTTATCAGGTTTTAATTAGGCAATTCGGGCCTAAATGGAATTTTTAGTAATTAAATATTATTTTCGAAATTAATTATTTAATTATTTATTTTTCGGAAATTCAGCCGGGATGGCCAATGATCGGGATTTTATGCTGATGATCATGGTGCAGTCCGTTTATTGAATTGAGCTTTATATTGTGCCAAATTGGAATTATTGTATTTATTTATTTAATTCCTGAAATTAATTATTTAATTATTTCTTTTTCCGGAAATTCAATCGGGATGGCCGGTGACCAGAATTTCGTGCTGTTGTAGTAGTGCAGTTCATTTATTTATTTGAGCTCCACATTGTGCTTAATTGAATTGATTGTGAAATTCGAGGAATTGTTCCTTGATTGATTGAAATTGAGTGGAATTGAATGATTGATTGGTATGTGGCAGAGTATGGCTTTTTAGCATTAGTAATGCCTTGATGAGTTGTAAAGTGGAGAGAGTTGTGAGATTGAATTGAGAATATTATTGGCTGAGACCAATCAGGTACGATATTTTTTGGACATACGTGGTTCGATGTTTGGAAGTATCACTGGCGAAAACGGCGCCTTAAAGAACGCACGTGAATGACTTATAAACAAAACGTGGTTCGGTGATTAAGGAAATATCACTGGTGAAAACGACACCTTAAAGAACTCACGATGTTGTCTATTGCCGATGTCACCTTGGCGAAAACAGCGCCTTAGAAAAGACACGTGGTTCGGTGATTGAGGATATCACTGGTGAAAAAGGCGCCTTAAAGAACGCACTGTGTCGGTGATCGGTATGTCATTGGCGAAAAAGACGCCCTGGAAATGATACGTGATTCGGTGATTGGGATATCACTGGCGAAAACGGCGCCTTAAAGAATGCACGTGATCAGTTGGCGAAAAAGACGCCTGAGAGAGTACATGTAATTGATGTTTGGGAATGACCTAGAGTTGGTCCAACTGGCATGAAATCGACTAGGTCGATTCGATCTTTGCTTTGATTTGATGTTGTGAATTGATTGATTGAATGGAAATGACCGTGAGTGGTCTTGTTGGCGTGTAATTGACTAGGTCGATTTGATCGATACTTCGATCAGTGATGTGATTGCTTGGGTGCCTATTTGATCTGTGCTAATATGCGGTGGAATGCGAGGCCAAGGTAAGTCCTCGACTCATGTTGTGTATAGGCAGCCCTAAGGTGTATTAGTTTACTAATCGGGTCTTAGGGGTAGAACTTGCTGATGAAAGAGCTAGAACAAGTACCTAGAGGGGAGTGAATAAGTGCGAAAATAGATTTTGCAAAATATGGGATAAAACTTTTACTTTCAACCTAAGTCTGGTTAACAATAGACTTTGCAGAGGAAATCAGATTCTAACAATTAAATAGAGTTACGAACAAAATAAAAGAGTTCAGGGAAGAGAATAAGAACACAAGGTTTATAGTGGTTCGGCTTAACCTAAGCCTACGTCCACTCTCATGCACTGACAGCCCACCGGCTGGATTTCACTATGAATCAAAAGAGTCGTTAAGTATCACGTCCTTGATTCCATAGTGTAGAGACTCGCTACACTTCCTTAAGGCCTCACAAGTATCAAGACTCTCTTTTGAGTACAAATTTACGCTCAACAAATGAATCGTAAAGAACAAGGAGCTTCGACTTTGAAATTTATCTATCGCACACACACTCAAATAACTAGAGCATCTTCCTTATATACTCCTCCATGCCTTCATATCCGTTGGCACATTCCAAAGGAGTTTTTCCAATCTACCCGTTGGACAGAATCAATTAGGGAGATCTCGAGTTACTTAAGGAATGTGATGATAGCCCACCAATCCTGCTCGCCCATACAATCAGGATCTAGGTTTCCATAAATAGAACCTTCCAAGTATACTTCACCAATCAACGGATCCAAATTATCCGAATTAAATTCAAAACAAATAATTGATCTTCAGATGCTATCTCTAGCCGTGAGAACTTCTTTAGCCACTCCAATCAAATCTTTAAAGAATTACTCGAATCTGGATAAGTCTTCTTCGTCGGTCTAGAAACTGTCAATGAGGGCAGACTTTAAATCTTGAGTTTGGCATTCTGGCGGTCTTCAGACTTTGACGAAAGAGTTTGCAAGTCTTTAGACTAGACTGATGAAAATGTTTTGTCAGCTTCAAAACAAATAAGGAAGTTTTCTCCAACAGCTAAGACGTAGTCTCATCCCGGTTGTGGGACAACATTTCAAGACCCTGATGAGGAACCTGAGGAGAAAGAACCCGAAGAGGAGTACCAGAAGGAGAACCTCGAAGATGATCCAGAGTAGGATCCTGATGAGAAATGAGCCTCCACTCCTATCTGATGACTTTTGCTGTAGAACCTGTTTGAGTAGAACCAACCTTTTTAAGATGGCTTGTATATGTATATGTATGACTAAGTTGTTATATGTGTACATAAGAGTGTTGGTTTTCATGTTCAAATTTCTAGTCCTACTTGTATATCCCATTGCTTTATTATCTGGGGATTTTTATAACTGCTTCCACATGTGCTATTAAAAAGGAAAGGGTCCGCGATATGTAGTCCTGGGATATCGCATTTTAAAATTGACCAAGGTAAGGGATGTGTGCGTGCCTAAGGATCGGGGCGTGACAGAGAGAGATCTAATTGTTGAAAGAGATTAACTTTTTAATCGGCAAAGAGAGAGAGAGAGAGAGATCTAATTGTTGAAAGAGATTAACTTTTTAATCGGCAAAGAGATTTACCTTCAAAACTCATTTGACTTTATCTAATGTTGATCCATTTAAAGCTCTTGCCTCATCATCCGACATTCAACTTTTTGTAATTCAATAAGGCTTTTGGCCTATATAGTTCCCGGGAGGATCATAGTTACAAGTGACCAAAGTACCGCCAGTCGCGCATTGGGTCTTCGCGCATCCAAACCGAGCTGAGTTGCGCCACACCACCTGAGTGTAATGCCCGCAGACCTTCCCGGGTGCGCACGAGTTGGAATTGTAGTTGTAGTCAGGCTTTTCCCCGACCCACAGGTTCACCGCGCTCGTGCTGGTGAGATCAGGGGAAGCCCAAGCGAGGTTCTCTCCATAGGGTCCGCCTGAATGGACCAGCGACGTGCAATCCCTGGCGTGCTTTTGGGCGTAATCCCTGGCATAGCTAGCCACTCGCTCGTCCCAAGTGATCGGGCCTACACCGACCTGAGAGCGGGCTGCATTGTGGGCGACGACGTAGTTCCGGGGCAAGTCTTGGGCGACAGACAGAGAGATCAGCGCCAGGGTTAGCGCACCGAGGAAATTGACATGGAGAGGAACACTCATTCGGGAACTCATATCGTGAGAGACCATAAAAGTTGGCAAAGGAAAGATCTTTGTTGGTTGTTGTACGGGATGGGCAATAGCTGGGGAGTATTTAAATGGCGATCATGTGGAAAAATCTGTCCATTCCGTGCGGAAAAATCTGTCCATGGAAAAGTCGAATATTCGAAATAGGCTACGATGACTAGAAGAGTGCCCGTCAAATTGATCCATCGCCAATGTGATTTTTTCATACTCTGTACGACGTTAATTATTGTACCCCGACAATGACCTCGTCGTCTTCTTCTTATTATCTTTTCTTTTTTGTTTCAATTTTAGCCATAGAAATATTGATGACAAATAGCGACTTTGTACCAAGCGAACAAGTCTGTTGAAGACACTATGCGAAGCATAGGTCGACTTGGCAAGAAGCAAGATTTTGACAGGGATTTCAGCTGTAATTTAGTCAGTGCCAGCACCTAGCCTGAAGAACGCTTTATTTTAATGTGTCAGCGCTCGCACCCCTTATTCCCCTCCTCAATTCCCGGTATGAGTTTTTCTTCCTTGTTGGGCCGAGAATACGGGGTGAGATCAGGGAATCCCGCCCCTCGATGGTCCTTTCCCCTCATTTCTTTCCCTTGAGCTGATCATTGGATGCCTTTAATGGTGGCTTATCTTAAAACTCTTTTTCTCTTTTTCCACAAAAATGGTCGTCTCTTGGCTAAAAGTTTTCTCCCCTACTTTTCACTGTTTCTTTTGGCGTTTTCTGCTAAATTGGTTTCGCGTCTTAAGTCAATTATAATTTATGAGTAAAGCACCAAAGTCTGAAAGATCGAGTTCAAGTAGTCAAGATTGATGCATTCACTCTTTTTTTTTTTTTTTCTAACTTGTGTTTCACGAAGTCTGAATTTGAAAATGTGAAACACATATAAGATTTTTATTTTGGATTGTAATTATAAATTCAATAATTACTCCCGAAAACATTATATGATTTGACAAAGCAACTATTGGTAATTGGAATTATGATGGCCGGTTGTCGAGGCTAGAAAAATGTAAAATATACTAAGAGCATGCATTAAATCTTCCCATCCATTCTTTGAGCCCGTAGTGGCAATATTGCACGTGAGTTTGTTCATATGACCAATATAGAGAAAAAACAACTGAGTATAACGCGATAAGGAACACGTAAGTTAATTAGCCTTGCTCAAACCCATACTGATGGGCTCGTAAAAAAAAAAAAAAACCCATACTGATGGGTTTTGGCAGGTGTCATTGTGCCATGTTGCCCATTGAAAATTATTGGCCCAATCACACAAACTATGTCTACTTTTTTTTCTTTAAATAAAAAAAGTAAGCTGAATAATAAATAAAATGGAAACATAAATAGAAAATAAATGAGTACTTTATTAGAGATGAGTTATAAAATACTTTTCTTTTTCTATTTTCAGCCTCCTTTCCTCTTCTAATGTTTACAAATTTTTCTATTTTAGAGTGAACAAAAGAAGTACGCTCAATTTGAAAAATATGTGAATTTCAATAAAATTATATTTTATTTATAACACATCATTAAGTTTATTATTTTTAATTATGAGGAAATCAAATGCAATAAGAAATTCTTGTTACTTTAATGATACCAAAAAAGTGACATTTATCTCAAATTCTCACTATTTTTAAAGTAAAGTAAGATTAAATTGTAAAAAATATAGAACATCCGAATTCTTTTTGATTTTATTTTCTACTTTACGAATATACTTAATTTAATATAGTTTCCATTATTGTAAGTACAATATTGAGGCATCGATAGTTTCCATTATTGTAAGTTCTTAATTCATCTACCAGTCCTTGTTTTCTTTCGGCTCCCTTCCACTTGTTCTGACTTGTTGTCATTATGAGTGTGAATTTTTGGTGCCGAACCTTCATGTATAGTTTGGTTAAAGCTCAATATATTCTTACATTTACCAAAAAAAAAAAAAAGATTCATCTACCAGACCTAGCTAAAATATTTAACAAGACCTAGCCCTGCACCTTGGTGTGTGGCCATATAAATTATAAATCAAAATGAAGAATATGAACTTATGAAGTATGAGATGTTTAAGCATAAAATGACCGAAAATTCTAAAAATTATGCATAAGTGTTTTGAATAATCATATCATATGTACAAACTCACGAATCTGATATCATAAGCTATTATATTCTTTTTATTCTTTATAATGTCCTAGTCTTGGATAATTCCATTGATGTAGAGTGCTTGACTCGAGAATCCATTTTTAAAGAAGGTCGGCAAATGATCAATTTGGACTAACCTAACTATTTTGATCTTCTTTCTCCTTTTACGAACGTATTATTTGACATTTAGTATGAACCTCTGCCTTCTCTTTCTCTATCCTTGGGAAAAGGAACAGTAAAGACTGGTGAATAACTCAATACTCACTGCCAAATGGAAAAAAAAAAATAATTACATGCAGGGTAATCTCTAAATAAAACTTTGTATTTCAGAAAGTAACTAACCAAATGCAAAATATGAAACTGGCACCGGTCGATGAATCAATTAGAGAAGCATCGAAAGGGATTTTTTTTTCTTGAAGAAGAAATTATTGGATGAATCAGATGCATGCATCTTGAATTTATCTGGAACGTTGAATATGATGGATCCTACATATAAATAGACAATCTAGAAATATTTGGGTTCACACAATTGATGCATGTAAAGAAGAGAGAATCGATGGCGCTTAAAATAAACCCTCACAATAAGTAAGACAACTTTTACACGTCTAATTGTTCCTCGTATTGTTCGACCAACTATTGCATCCTCACCATGTCCCCAAATTTTGGTGGATAGAGGGCATGTGCTTGTCCCCAAACTATCAATATGTATGTATTATCAAAGCGGATGAAGTTCCAAGGAAATAAGAAAGTGAAATTTAAGGAGTGGCAAGTAAAAGTTAAGAACGATATGCACATTACTTCCAGAATTTAGAGGGTCCATGTAATTTTCCCTAATTTGAAAGTGGAGATAAATGACATAAAGTGTGGAATAAGAGATAATTGTTGGGAGAAAAATTAATAGACCATTGTAATGCATGTACTAACTTGAACCGTCCTAAAAACAATGGGGCTTATGTATATAGGTCCCACCTAGGACTCACTAAATTCAATAATTAATACCATGAAAAATTTCAAATCAGTACACTTGTGACAAATTTACTATGAATTAATTTTTTGACTATCAAAAATCTCAAATTGATACATTCCATTTGTTAGTTTCTGCTAAATTAGATTAACACCATGATTAATCACAAACTAGTACACTTGTGATAAATGAAGAGTAAAATTCCAAACTAGTATACTTATCAACTGTCACGTGTCATTCAACTTCGTAATTTGATAATAAAATTTAACGGAGGGTAAATTTGTTATAAATATATTAGTTTGAGTTTTTTGGTGGTCAAAAAGTTAATTTGTGGTAAATTTGTCGCATATATACTCATTTGATGTTTTTTGTTGTATTAGCTCTAAATTCAATATAGTACATAATTTACTGAATAATTAAATGAATAGTTTTCGGTGGGAGATATCATTGTCACTATCGCTATGATCATCACATGGACTATTTTCCACATTCAAGGAGGCCAAATCAAAGACGGAAAAGAACAGAAGAGAAAAAGATAACAAATCAAACCGCGGAAATTCGTCCGGTGATGCCGCCCTTCCCATCATGGCTTTCTTTCTATTTCTCCAAGCTCGTCGAAAATGTTGACTTTTCTTTATTCCCACGAACCTAGAAACCCTAGTTTCTTGTTCTGACCGTTTCTTGTCTTTAACATATATTTATTTTTCTGGAACCTTTTGAACTCCCGAATCTGATTGGCTCGAACCAAGAATTTTCCCTTTCATATTTTAATAAGACGGTTACGTCGTTGGGATTTCGTAACAGATTTGAAATGTTAAATTGCTTGTGATCGCCTTTTACGATTATCTCTCTCGCAAAGTAGAGATCCCTCTACCTCCTTGGTAGCGTTTTCCCGAACCTCCTCGCCATTGTTGCCTTCCACGAAGCTTTTTCTAATGTTGCCCCCCTACATCTTCTTCTCCGTTTTATTTTCGTTCTCAAGCTTACTTCACAGACCCCTCTTTGCCCTAACTTTCCCCCAACTTTTCACAATCGCCCTCTGCCTTAGCCTTCATCCATGTTTGCATGTTCCTCTTGTCTTGTTCTGACGGAGCCCTAGCATTCCGATGCTTATTTTCTTTCTTTGATTCGGCTCTCTGGACAAGGGATTGGTTGGAGTAGCTTGCCCGCTTGTGAACTCTTCTCGAGCCGCTGGTTTTCAGACCTTTTCCTCATAGAAGCTTTGCCCTGAATTGTGTTGTTGCTTGCTCTCGGATGGACCACCCGGATAAAGAAGACGAGGCTCGCCTTGCAGCCCTGTGTACTCGACTGGGCCGTCTCTGGTCAGAACAGCAAATAGAAGTGTGGGATGAAGCGGCTCCAAGGGATAAAATAGAGGAATGCCGATTGATTTTGGTGGGTAAGATTCTAACTAATCCATTTGTTAATTTTCAAGCGTTTCAAAATACTATGAAACGCACTTGGCACACTGACCAAGTGGACATCTCCCAAGGCGAAGCGGGACTGTATGTCGTGAGGTTTAAATCAGAAGAGGAAAAACAGAGAATATTGGAGGATGGACCTTGGCGATTCGCCAATCACTTGGTCATTTTAAAACCCTGGACACCAAACACACCTCTGCACTGCTATGATTTTAACACATGCGCTTTTTGGGTTCAAGTATTTGGCCTACCTTTGGAACGGTGTACTGAAGCTTTGATTAGTAGAGCGATGCGACATGTAGGTAGGGTGCTGGATGTCAAAATCGAGCATAAGGACGGTATAACTATTAGAGCAGGGAGGGCACGAGTTGAGATCGATATACAACAGCCGCTTAAAACAGGGCAACTAATCAGATTGGAAGGGAAGAATATTTGGTTAGATTTTCGATATGAAAGGCTATCTCACTATTGTTATTCCTGTGGCAAATTAGGTCACTATGCAATGTATTGTAAAGAATTCCCTTTCGATGAAAGCAAAATGGAAGGAAAAGATAATATGTTTTATGGCCAATGGCTTCGCGCAGAGGTTCGGGAACACAGTCCCTTTTGGCATACCTTTTATGAGCCTAACCTCCCTTGGGAGGATTCCGACGAGAGTGTCCCAGAAACTCCTCAGCCTCCCTCTGTTATGATTCCAGCTCAGGATCCACCTATTTTGTCTTCTGCGGACCAACCACGAAAAACCAAAGACAAAGCGATCATGGAGTTACCTGTTTGCAGTCAACTAATCATAGCTGCGAAACCGATCCAATGGCAACCTTTAGTCGCGGAATCATCGAGATTTGAAGTTGACTTTGACAAGTTCCCTACACATCAACAGCAAGTGAAAATCACGGAAGCGGCAGTAGGTTCTTTCAAATCCAAGAAAGTGAAAAGCACACGCTTGAACGCAAAATCTGGACCCATCAAGAAAGTAAAAAGGTTCAACCCATATGAATTACAAAACTCAGCTACAAGAGGGGCTTGATGAATCTCATCTACAAGAGACTCCCATCCTCACGGCAACAGATCCCAAATGTTGGGCTTTGGTGGCTGGCCCTAAACAGCCACCAACTAACAAATGAGGTTAGTAAGTTGGAACTGTCAGGGTTTGGGCAATCCCCTAACAGTTCAAGCTCTAAGGGTCTTAGTGACCCAAGAAAAGCCTGATATTTTGTTTTTGATGGAGACTAAAAATCAAGAAGGGAAGCTTCTTTGCATTCAAAAGAAATTGAGATATACTAACAACTTTATAGATAATCCTATCGACTTGGCTAGCGGCTTGGCGGTATTCTGGAACGATAGAGTTTCTTTGACAGTGGACCATAATTCCTTGGCTTTTTTTGATTTGATATGCACGGACTTGGACTATGGCTTAACAATGCGCCTCACTTGTTTACATGCACTAGCTATATACCAACTCAGACAAAGTCTATGGGCAGAAATTAGACGGATTAGTCAATGTAACACTTTCCCTTGGCTATGTACAGGTGACTTTAATGAAATATTCCTCATCGTATGTACTCCTTCCATGAACTCCTAAATGTCTGCTCTTTAATGGACTTGGGTAGCAAAGGTTATGCATTCACGTGGATTAATAATCGAAACGGAGAGGACATTGTAAAATAAAGATTGGCTAGAATGCTATGTTCTATGGTGTTAAAATTGTGTCTCGAGTTTGAGCGTTTTGTGAAAAACACGTTTCGCTCGATTCGTGAAAATTTACAAAAGAAAATATTAATAAAGAAGGAAGATGACGTCGAAGGAAACCAGCGTCTGTACGTGGAGCAAATAAGACCGTGGGGCCCAGATGGGCACACCTATAAAATAATATAGGAGTTTTCTTCTTTGAAGTGAATTCGCTGAAGCCCCCTGCACGTAGAGCCTTGCACGTGAAACAAAAGGAAATTAAAGTGGTGGGGGCCCAAGGTCAAACTTTTGACCTTGGGCACACACGCATATATATATATCGGAAGACCTCTTTTACGGTGCGATGCGGCTGAAACCCTACGAAACGGAAAGAGGAGCCGCGCGTCCATGTTTCCGAAGAGCCGCAAGTCTTTGAAGCCGTGCGAGCTTGAATGCGCGGTAATTTTGTGCCGTGAGTTGGGTTTGGGGTTCAATTGAGGCTTGGGAAACACCGAGAGAGTGTTTGAGTGACTTGAGTGTGTAATCTCCTTGTATCGCTTGATCTATAGTGAAATTCGCTGCTGCTCTCCCCGTGGACGTAGGTCTTTATGACTGAACCACGTAAATCTGGTGTCTGATTTATTTTTCTTTTTCTGTCTATATCTTGTTCGATCGCTCGCTATATCTCAACAATTGGTATCAGAGCTAGGCTTGGCTGAGTTGAAGCGAATCGATGGCGACAGAAGAAGTAAAAGTGAGAATCAACATATTTGATGGGAAGGATTTTAGTTTCTGGAAGATGCAGATTGAAGATTATCTTTACTAGATGAATCTGCACTTGCCTTTATATGGGGAGAAACCAGAGACAATGAAGCAAGCTGATTGGGATTTGCTGGATAGACGAGCTATGGGTGTTATTCAGCTGACGTTGGCTCGTAACGTCGCGTTTAACATCCTGAAGGAGAAGACCATTGTTGACCTGATGCAAGCCCTGTCGGATATGTATGAGAAGCCCTCTGCGATCAATAAGGTCTATTTGATGCGACGTCTGTTTAATTTGAAGATGAGAGAAGATGCGTTAGTTGCAGATCATATCAATGAATTCAATGTGATTGTTAGTCAATTGAGTTCAGTTGAGATTGATTTTGAAAATGAGGTACGTGCTTTGATTCGATTATCCTCATTGCCTGATAGTTGGAATACTACCGTTACTACTGTTAGTAATTCCTCTGGATCAACAAGTTTGACGTTTGAGGGGGTTCGAGATTTGATTCTGAGCGAGGACATTTGTAGAAGAGAATCTGGCGAACTTGTATCTGCTGCTTTAGTAGGTGAAAATAGAGGAAGGTCTAGAACACGTGTAGATAACAGTAGTACTAATATGAACATGCGTAGCCAGTCTAAGACTGGTAATGTTGTCTGTTGGAGTTGTGGCAAGAGGGGCCATCTTAGAAGAGATTGCCTTAAGTTGAAGAATGAGAAGGGTAAGGGAATTATAGTTGATTCTGCAGATAATGTTGCAGCTGTAGCTGATAATGCTGATTATGTCTTGTCTGTCACTGATTATTCATCGTTTGATGGATGGATTATGGATTATGGTTGTTCTTTTCATGTCACGCCAAATAGAAACTGGTTTATCACTTATCAGTGCATGGGTAGTGGTAAAGTCCAGTTAGGGAACAACGCTGAGTGCGATGTTGTAGGTGTTGGTGATGTTAAAATCAGAATGCACGATGGTATTGTGAGGACATTGACTGGAGCAAGGCATGTTCCAGAGTTGAAAAAGAACTTAATTTCCTTGGGTGCCCTAGATTTAGCTGGTTGCAGGTATTCTTCAAAAGGTGGAGTTCTGAAAGTTGTTTGAGGTGCCTTGGTGATAATGAAAGGAATCAAGCACGGAGGCCTGTATAAACTTCAAGGTGAGACAGTGACAAATTTCGCTGTGGAGACGTCGGATGCATCTGTTCGAGAGTCTATTGACTGTTCGAGGAAGACCTGGGTGTTTGTGCCAAGGCACAAGTTTGATGCTGATGTCAAGATCACGCAGTCAAGAGCTTTGATCGAGACGGAGACTGATAAGTCGATCAAGCATGTGCAGACTGACAATAGCATGGAGTTCTGCTCGGAGTTGGCAAATAAATTCTGCATGAAAGAGGGCATAGTGAAACATCGCACTAGTGTCAATAAATCACAACAATTTGCAGAATTGATGAGAAGAACATTACTAGAGATGACCCGAAAAATTATCTCTAGTGCTGGTGTTGCTAGGAGAATCCTAGCTGATGTGCTTAGTACGATAAAGCTGCTGGTGAATAGATCCCCATCAACTCGCTATTGAATGGCGGACTCGAAGAAGTGTGGTCAGGTAACGTTGATGATTATTCTGTTCTTAGAATATTTGGTTGCCCGTGTTATTTTCGAGTGAGTGATGGTAAGCTCGATGGGAGGGCAAGGTGCATATTCCGTGGCTATGCACAAGGTGAGCGGGGCAATCAGTTGTGGTGCTCGGATATAAATTCACTGTTGACAGCGAGAGAAGTTACCCTTGACAAGTCTCCGATACTTCGGCTAGGAGTGTTTGTAGCGGTGTTAATACGGATCGGACGGTGTTCGGCTTGAGGTGAAGTTGCGACCGAAACTCCGAGGTAGCGAGTATGAGTACTAGCAAAGTAATTGACACGAGATGGTGCTCATAGCGAGGTGGAGCATATAGAGCCAATGGTTGCTGTAACTACTGATATTGACAAGGTATGTATTCGATCTCCTAACAGATATGGATGCAATAATGGTTTTACTTTATCTGCGGTTGAGGAGGTTGTGTCAGAAAATCCTTGCGGAGCAGTTAAAGGTGCATGTGGAGTTGGTATTTTGATGATGTCCTCGATTATGGTGAAGTTCAAGCGAGGCTTGGACTTGGATAATATTTGTGGCGGTTGAGCCCATCGGGGGCTATGGGAAAGTAGCAGTAGAATTTGAACTTTTTGCGAAGCGATTGCAATTTGGCTCAAACGTCGAGCCAAGGTGGAGATTGTTAAAATTATGTCTCGAGTTTGAGCGTTTTGTGAAAAACACGTTTCGCTGGATTCGTGAAAATTTACAAAAGAAAATATTAATAAAGAAGGAAGATGACGTCGAAGGAAACCAGCGTACGTACGTGGAGCAAATAAGACCGTGGGGCCCGGATGGGCACACCTATAAAATAATACAGGAGTTTTCTTCTTTGAAGTGAATTCGCTGAAGCCCCTGCACGTGAAACAAAAGGAAATTAAAGTGGTGGGGGCCCAAGGTCAATCTTTTGACCTTGGGCACACACGCGCATATATATATATATATATATCATAAGACCCTCTTTCTGGTGCGATGCGGCTGAAACCCTACGAAATGGAAAGAGGAGCCGCGCGTCCATGTTTCCGAAGAGCCGCAAGTCTTTGAAGTCGTGCGAGCTTGAATGCGCGGTAATTTTGTGCCGTGAGTTGGGTTTGGGGTTCAATTGAGGCTTGGGAAACACCGAGAGAGTGTTTGAGTGACTTGAGTGTGTAATCTCCTTGTATCGCTTGATCTATAGTGAAATTCGCTTTGCTCTCCCCGTGGACGTAGGTCTTTACGACCGAACCACGTAAATCTGTGTCTAATTTATTTTTCTTTTTCTATCTATATTTTGTTCGATCGCTCGCCATATCTCAACATATGGAGTGGCGACTAACCTTCCCTGAGGCTGAAGTCTTTGCTTTGCCAGCTCTTAGATCTGACCACAGCCCGCTCCTGTTATCAACCGAAGCAACACGAATCAAAAGATGAAAAGCCTTTACTTTTGAAGCTTAATGGTTACAGGACCAGGAGTATCGATCTATAATTGCAGACTCATGGGCTTCTTTTCAGGTTGGAACAGTGACGTTGCCTCAAAAGTTAAAGGCTATATCTGCTGCTCTTACAGTTTGGAGCCGATCCAAATTTACCAATGCTAGGCCTCAGATCAATTCCCTCAAGCAACAGCTTCAAATTCTGACTAATCAACCTAATAGTCAATACGACAAGGTTCTGGTTACCAGCCTGAAAAAGAAAATTCAGAAGTTATGGCAATAGGAGGAACAATTCTAGGCGATGCGATCAAGAGTCAACTGGCTCAGATGGGGGGACAAGAATACAAAGTTTTTCCATGCCACAACTATTCAAAGAAGACAGCGCAATAGGATAAGCATGCTGTAGGATGATAAGCACCTTTGGGTTCGTGACCAGGCCCACCTCAAGGAGATGACCTCTCAATTTTTTAGGAACTTATACGCATCAACAGGGCATCGTGACTACAGGCCTGTTCTAGCGCAATGCACTCCTGTGGTGACAACTGAAATGAATTGTAACCTTGTCACAGTAGTCACTAGAGAGGAAGTTCGGAATGCAGCTTTTCAATTAGGGGAAGCAAAAGCTCCGGGTCCTAATGGCTTGAATGGTCAGTTCTACAAATCTCATTGGGATATTTTATAGGAAGACATTTTCTTGGTTGTGCAGGAATTTTTCAACTCGGAGTGATGCCACCTGAATATAACAGGACATATATATCATTGATTCCTAAAATCTCTCAACTAGAACGGCTTGATCAATATCGATCAATCAACCTTTGCAATTTTATTTACAAAATTATATCGAAGGTCCTAGCCAATTGACTCACGCCTTGGTTACCTGAGCTGATCGTGACGGAACAGAGTGCTTTCATCAGTGGCAGTCAAATTCAAGACAACATTCTTGTGGTTCAAGAAGTGCTTCATCAGCTCAGGATAAGGAAAAGGAAAAAGACGTTTCAAGTAGTTCTTAGCTAGATATGCAAAAGGCCTACGATCGAGTGGAATGTGACTTTCTAAAAGACTATCTTCCATAGATTGGTTTTCATTCTCAATGGGTACAGTGGGTGTTGCAATGTATAACTACGGTCTCCTTGAGCGTCAAGTTTATGGAGAACCTCTATCCTACTTTCATCCAACTAGGGGTCTTAGGCAAGGTGACCCTCTATCTCCGTACCTGTTCATCTTGATGGCTAATGTTCTCTCTAATCTTATCAGTCAGGCAGTGGATATGGGAAATCTTAAAGGTATTAAATTAAATCAGTGGTGTCCTACCCTGTCTCATCTTTTTTTTTTTGCAGATGACGCCATATTCTTCTTAGAAGGTAAACTCCTAGAATGCTAGAATTTAGCTAATGTACCGAATCAATATTGCCTAGCTACAGGACAAGCAGTTAATAGAAACAAATCTAGCATGTTCTTTAGTAAGGATTGTCCTACTAGCCTACAGGTGAATTTGGCCAGAGAATTTAGAGTCCCTGTGTTAGAAAAGACTGGCAAGTATTTGGTATACCTTCAGATTGGGGGAAATCAAAACGGGAAATGTTCGCTTGGATTCAGGGTCGAGTACATTCCAAGTTGGAAGGGTGGAAAGAACAGCTTATTTCCAAATGGGGTAAGGAAGTTTTAATCAAAACAATCGTTCAAGCACTCCCGCAATATGCAATGTCTACTTTTAAAATCCTCGTGTCAATATGCAAATCAATAGAACAGAAAATTGCAAGATTCTGGTGGCAAACCAGCAGCAGCAAGTCCGGCATCCACTGGAAGAATTGGGAAACTCTCAAGAGTCAAAAAGATAATGGGGGTCTGGGTTTTCGTGATCTTATTGCGTTTAATAAGGCTTTACTAGGTAAACAGGCATGGCGGCTATTACAACATCCTTCCTCCTTATGGAGCAGACTTTTCAAAGGATTGTACTTTCATTCTCAAGATTTCTAGCATGCAACAAAAGGAACAAGGCCCTCCTGGGGATGACAGAGTATACTAGTAGGCCGGGAATCAATTGAAGATAAGATAATAATGGTCTGTTGGTGACGGGAAAATGATAAAAATCCGAGAGGATCGATGACTTGCTAAGGGCATTATTGGTGGGCCTGCACCTAGAGGCGAACCAGAGAAAGTGGCTGATTTTATTGTCCCGGACCAAAATGTTTGGAATATTTCCCTTCTTCGCCAGAGTTTTGATAATCAAACTATGGAAGAAATTCTCTCTATTCCAATTCGACCACAGTGCACTAATGATAGACTAATGTGGAGGGGAAAGCTAAATGGCATGTTTACGGTGAAGAGTTGCTACCATGCTTCTTCATCTTTCCAAGTCCCCCGCAAACTGTGGAACATAATTTAGAATATGAATACTACCCCTAAATTACGATCCTTCCTATGGTCTGTATGCAACAATGCACTGGCAACAAAAGAAAATCTCCACAACAGACACATTTTATCAGATCCGGTATGTTGTTTGTGCAATGATCAGGTCCCAAAATCAATAGAACATCTCTTTTTGTTATGTCCTTGGACACAGGCTATTTGGTCTCATACGCTAGTTAATATCACAATACATTTTAGTGGAGTGCATAGAATAGAAGCCTGGCTGGCAAACTTGTTAGAAAACAGAGACGGCTTATCAGATTTGGAGACTACTGCATCCATTCTTTGGTAGATCTGGAAGGCTCACAATAATTTCGTATTCCGCCAGCAGAGGCCAAACTCCGAGCAGGTGGTGCAGGCGGCCCTAGCAAATGTCAGGTCCAGTCGGTGCTACAAAGGGATGAAGCTGAAACAGGGCTCGCGGCATTTAGAACTAGATCAGCAATGGCGTCCACCAGATCCAGGAGTGTTAAAAGTTAACATAGATGCTGCTTACCCATCAGCCCTCAATGAAGGTTCGGTGGCGTGCGTGTGCCGGGACTCCTCCGGCATCCTGATCGACGGGTTCACAAGCACCGTTACTGCCTTCTCAGCCCTGCAAGCAGAGGTGCCTGCTCTTTATCTCTCTCTTCAATTTCTGCTGCAGCAAGGGAAATCCACAGACCACATGGTGTTGGAATCTGACTACTTAGTTCTTGTGGAAGCCCTCCATAACCCTAACTTGATGCCTTGGGAGAACATAGTTCTATTTGATGACTGCACGACGCTTTTGCCATGTTTCTCTAATTTGCAGGTTCGACACTGTAGAAGAGAAGCGAACGCTGTTGCTGACTGGGCTACCAAAGCCCATGGGGCCTCTTTACTTCCTCCTAACTAGCCTATTTCTCCTCCTCTTTATCTGCTAGATCTTTTTTATACAGACATCTTGTTGAACGGTTCCTCTCTGCATTATTAATATAACTACTGTTTTCGACCAAAAAAAAAAATTTGCTTGTGATCTCCGGCAATCTAGCAAACAGACAACTTGAGGTTCCATGCATAGAATCTACGTATCCTACATCTCCAGTATTTCATCTTTTAGGTTCTATTGCGTATGCTTTTTCTTTCCTTTTTTTGCCCTAAATATAGCGAGAAAACCACAAATTACGACTCCATGAAATATCATACTAATCTCAACAATCAAGTAAGATACAGATCAAAACACCCAATGAGTAACTCAAACATGAGATTATATAATGTCTTGCTTTTAATCCACGTGCTCATGCCTATCCTTTACCACTAAGCCACGACAAGAATTGCATGTAATCTTCTATACAATAAATTGTAATATTATTCCTTAAATAGTGGGTCTTCGTCGGTTGTGCCCATAAAGCAAGTGGAATACATGTTGAGCAAATTTCGGGGACACTAAAAAGGTCTTTTTTTTTTTTTTTTTTTTGTTGTTGTCGCAGTGGCATAAAGCTATCCATAATAAGTTTTGAAAAATTATCTAAAATGGTCATAAACCTATCATACAACAACAAATTTAAGCCTCAACTTTTTAATTTCGTCAATTCAATCCTCAACCTTTTTTTGTTTATTTTCCAGCCAAAGATTTAGGGTTTTTGTCTATATATAATAATCACTGCAAGAGAAATAGAAAAACTTTTTGCGAGTGGCTTTAATCAAGGCGTGAAGACCAATTTGTAAGTTAGGTTATTATCTATATGAAGACTTGTACGATAAACAAGGCCGCTCATAAATTATTATTTTTTCTTTAATAGTGGTTAGTACTTCATCATATATTGAATTTTATTTTATTTTATTTTTTTATCGTGAAGGACTGCCTTATGGCTTCTTTCATGCATGGCACCGTATTCCATGAAAGCGAAACCCCTCACATGTTAATTCACCGTCACAAGCGCTGATTGCCAGCCGAAACTTATGACCTTATGATAATTTATACCATGCTACGCACCCTGGAATTAATCAATTGACATTAGCATTGCTCTACTTTCCACTCTGAAACCCGAACCAGCCGAAACTTATGCTACGCACCCTGGGATTAATCAATTGACACTGAAACCCGAACCAGCCGAAACTTATGCTACACACCCTGGGATTAATCAATTGACATTAGCATTGCTATGCTTTCGACTCTGAAACCGATGCTTATGGGTATGATTCCTATCTCAGAGAACTTGGATTTAAGTTGGAGTCCATAAAGGTGGATTGAGTTCCTTAAGCCGGCTAATTACGGTCATTCCTCTGTATTATTGTAAAAGAAAAAAAAAAGTGACGCCCGTCTATGTCTTTATTTTACTCGATAGATACACATCTATCTTTGTCTCACTTTTAGAATCCCTAAATTACCTTTCCTTCTTTGTCTCATACCCACTCTTTTTATAAATAACAATCTGATTTCTTTTGTCTCGTCATAATTTTAGACTTCTTTATTACCTTTGTTTTCTTTTTCTTAGACTCACCTACTTTACATATAACCACTTTTTCTTTCTACGCATAATTCCTACGACCCTAGTATATAATGGTGATCTGAATGACTTGCTGTTTCTATTCAAGCGAAGTGATTGCCATTTATAGTAATTTAAAGATATTTAAAGTAAAACAGCGAAGTGACTTGCTGTTCCTATGCCCAACGATACGCCGGCATGCGCACAGCCAGTGGCTGCGCCCTGGAGCACTCGATGGGCCGGTTCGGCGAGAAGCTGGCGGAGGGCTATGGCGAACTGAGCGGTGAAGATGCTGTCAAGATGTGGGTGAGCGAGAGGGCCAACAACAACCATCGCTCCAATGCTTGCGTCAGCGGGGAGTGCTTGCATTACACACAGGTCATGTGGAGGATCTCGATTCATCTAGGGGGTGCTAGGGGTAAGCGTAGCAACAGGTGGTAATTCGTGACTTGTAATTATGATCCTCCCGGGAATTTCGAAGGTTAATATCGCTACTAATTTACTAATAATGAGCGTACTTTTCATGTGCATTGGTGACATATGATCAATGTGTACTGGGGACGCTAGCTAGGAGTTTTCAAGTTGAAATAGAATATTAATGGATTATTATATGTAGTCTACTTTCCTCACATATGGAGGATTCATGTGGATTTATCGTTGCCTTCTTTCTAAAGGTGTAATGCCGTCTATATCTAGGCCTCTACTCTTTGATTTTAAAAGCGTTATGATCGAATAAATGATTGGGGAAAATGATTATAAAAACATCACTACCGTCAAAAAGCCATGATAGTGTACCTTGGCTTCATGCTAAACTTGATTGGGTCAAGACGATTGGGGTGAAGTCTGAAGGCAAATGGTGTAATTCAGCTCCAACATCAGCCAAAATTGATGGGTTCAAGGTGGAGATTCGAGTTGAGATAACGTTGGTGAGGAAGGAAAACCTGGATGAAAAGAGACAATGGATCTCGCATAGGAGGTTCACACGTGTGAAGGAGATTTAATGAAGTGCATTCATAGAGGTGTTGTCACGCCCCGAACCTCGAGCACGCCAACATCCCACCATGGTCATTCAAATGCGACGTTCCCAGGTTAAGTCGCCGACCCAATCAGTTCTTTAATGCACATGCATAAGCTTATTATAAAACCCCTGACACTAAAATACGGGATAGGAAAGCAGGAAGCAATTTCACAACATAACACTTTCATAAATCAACAGAGTTACAAACAGGATCTACGGCCAAAAGTCTACAAAAGACCGGCTCATAAAAAGGAACTGTCCTACTACCTACAAGTTGGACACGTTCTCCAATTCTCATGACTTCACCTCTGTAATTCCACAAGGCCAACCAAAACGATCTGGCCGCTCCGTCCACTAGGGACCTGAAAATGTAAGCCCACAACTGGGGTGAGACATTGTCTCAGCAAGTTCAACCCCCTAAACCCCTATTAGAAAGAAAATACGCCCAAGGATGGCCTAGCCATACCATCACAAACAATGAGACTCACCTTTGCCTCAGTTTCCTCCCTGTAGGTTAGCACAATTCGTATCACTCAATCACATGCAGTAATAAGTATTTTAAACAACTGGAACGAAAACACTTTCATAATAACAACAACCACAAGAGTCCTAATTATAAGACCGAACTGTCATGACACGTCCCATACCATGCCACACAATTCCGTCCCATAATCCGGCTCATCAATCAACACCCAACATGCATTCCAATTGTCATTTATTGTCACAAGGGCATAGCCTACTTGTAGTTCGGCTATCTACTGACATTAATGCCAAGCATCGCCTCCCCACCTTGGAGCGCGGCTTCGTCACTACGTCGACGGCGTTCCCGAAGGAGCATAGGTCCAGTTGGCCTAGCCTCTACTGCAACCCGAGCCTCGTCACTATGTTGACGGCATTTCTAAAGGAATATAGGTCCAGTTGGCCTAGCCTCTACTGCGACCCGAGCCTCGTCACTATGTTGACGGCGTTTCTAAAGGAATATAGGTCCGAGTTGGCCTAGCCACTACTGCGATCGAGTCTTTCAACCAGCACACGACAATTCAATACTGACCCCCGGACACTTTGCATTTCACTCAATGTTTCCATAGTGGTCCCGGCCATTTTTCTTCATATTAAAAATATTCCAGAAATTATTCACGTGTGTGGGGGTACTTTAATTTTGAACCAGAAAGCCAATATCTCACTTTTTCAAACCCCACTATTTAATATAATCATTAAAATCCAATTTTGGTATCAAAACCCGACACTTGGGATTTTTTGAATAGAATCCATATTTTTCACAATCAACATTTAATTTGCAAAATCCAACCGTCAAATCAAAAATCTGAGTACACAGCAACGATTAGCACGAAATTCTAAGAAAAGAAGGTCTCGAAATAATTTTCGGAATTTATTAAATAATTAATGTTATTCCGAAATTAATTAAATAATAATATTTTAATACTTTCGAATAATAAAATATTATTAAATTATTAAACAATTTCGAAATATTTATTTAATCCAAAAGTAATTCATTTATGTCAAATCACCATTATACTAATATAAACCTCAATTTAACCTTAACTAAACATGATTTAAATTAAACCAATCTCTTAATCTAATTCACAATTAAATAAACTAAACTAACCACATAAGCTTACTTAGCTTAAACTAAGAACACCATAAGCATAATTAACTCGCTAATCAAGATTTAGTGAGCTAAACTCACCGGAATCGCTTTCCGACGAGTCCCCGGCGAAGAGGATGGCGAGGCCGTTGACAAATCTCCTCGGGGCGACACCAAAGGAAGACCGAAAGGCACCCAAAGCGGGCCTTGAAGATCTAGATCTAGGGCTGGAACTCTGGTGCTGTCCAAGGCCGGTTGGGCGCGGGATCGGTGGCGGCGGTTCGTACGGGTGGAAGCGGTGGTTTGGCGGTCCTCCAGCGACCCTGGCGGCAGCTAGCGTCGGCTTGGATGGTCGGACGAAGGGGCTGGAGGCTCGGGCGAAGGCGGAGCGGAGCTGGACGACGGCGAGCGGGCGCACGGGTTGCGCGCGCGGACGAACGGCGACGGCGACAGCGACGGCGACGAATGGGCGGACGAAGGGCAGCCGGTTGGCGTCAGAGCTGCGGTTCCGGTCGAAGCCCCCCCCCCCCCCTCTCTCTCCTCCAAATTCCAAAGGAAGAAGATGATGTTGCTAGGTACTTTTTGAGGGCCAATCGACACCATCCACTTGTCCAAATCTCCTTCAATTTGGCCCAACCACCATGACATCACATGATGTCATACTCCACTATCCAAATTCTTCCACAACCTTTCTCCAATAGGTCCAATTTCCTTTTCTGCCGTGGCATGAAATCTTGTACATTAAATTTCTTCAATTCCATTCAATTCTCTTCCAATTGAGTCCAATTAAAGTCCATAAAATTAATCCAATGTCACCACACTTCAATTCGCATATTTACTTGACCATAGAACCATCTTGATCTCAAAAATACAACCAAAAGCGGGCCTACCAATTTTCCGAACCAAATTAACCATACTTTGATTATTTTGCTGAAAAACTCGGTTTGCATGAAAAATCTTCCGAAGATGAGTCAATGTTCCTAAAATTATTTGTGACACACCCAGACTTCTAATTTCTGAATTCGATCTCAATTCACGATTAATTTCACTCTGGCACGATATTAGCGCGTCCTGATCTACCAGATAGCTTTTAGAAATTTTTATGCATTTGACCTGTGGTTGATCAAGCCACAATGTACATCTTTGACACATTGACGACTCTCGGTTGTCGTGGTAATCTCAAGGTTTCAAATACGGACACAGGGTACCCAAATGACAAAAAAGCCGGTTCAGTGCCAACCGACAAGAATTGTGCAATCTGGTGGAATCACCCACACTCGATCACATGCCTCGTCGAGTCGACCTAACTCTAGTTTCTAATCAATTTTTAATTGTGCCGTAATAACCCTTGCAGATTAGCTCGATCGAAAGGTCGCTTCCTAATCAAATTCTCGAGTCTGATGCATTAGAATCTCTTAACGGTTTCACCTGATAGACTAGTTTTCACATGAATGGCTAACTCAAGGAAAAGAACTATATGTGCGAAGATGAAATGCCCGTCTCATTTTATTAAAAACAGAATTGGAAAATCAGGATGTCACATGTGTTAGGCACAAAAAGTCTCACATTAAGAATATGCTATGCGGTGAATCATATTAATATATCCAAGTTGAGATTCATTCATAAGCTTGGATTTGAGCTCTTTCTTGGCGATTTCCCCAAATGTAGATATCAAGTTTGTGTTGCATGGTCCTAACATTCAAGATTTTTAGAGCTTTACATTAGTCATTTCATCCTCCTAGTCATGTATAACAACGTCGTCTCGATTCCCACGATTCACTCTGCGAGCAATAAACTCATAAATTGGAATCCATTAAACTCAAATTGCAGTGTGATCGTGTGTCTAATTTTTTTTTTAACAACGTGATTTGAGACAAAATGAAAATATCTTTCAGATCGTTATCCAAGCATCCAGATCCTTGCGGGAAAGAATATTCCAGCTATGAGTCTATGACCTTTCAAAGTACTATAATGGGCTGCCGTGGATAAAAGGGACTGATATCGAACACAAAGTCAGTCAAGTTTGACTAGCGCTATTGACACCTAGTTGATTAATTAGGGATAATATTACTTACTCGGTCAACTAAAGGAGTTCAATTTATCAATTTATAGTAACTATCGACGAATATACCACCAATTCCAACATTATTCGCATTTTAGTCTTTTTGCCGTGGATGTATAATCGATTCTATCAAATATAAATCTTATAAGCTTATCAAATGGAATGTATCCTTATATGGTCGAGATGGCCATTGCTATGTACCAAAATTAATTGAAACGGCTAATGAAATGAACTCGAGAGCAAAATGTGCCATAGAGATAATACGCAGCTTCTCTTTCGCAGTGTTAAGGGCTTCAAAGGATCGTGATGTGCTTGAGAGAAGGGAGCTGAGGAGATTTGATCAAGGATCGAAATTCCTTCACTTAAAAAATAGAAAATTGCGAGAGAGAGATAATTATTGAAAGAGATTAACTATTTAATCAGCAAATAGATTTGCCTTCATCATTCACATGACTTTATTGAATTTTGATGCATATAAAGCTCTTGCCTCATCCTAATGGGGCATTATTTTGACATGATTGTTCATCATCCAAGATACAAGTTCTTATTCAATAAGGCTTCTGGCCTACATAGTTGCCGGAGGATCATAGTTACAAGTGACCAAAGTACCGCCCGTTGCACACTGGGCCTTCGCGCATCCAAGCCGAACCGAGTTGCACCACACCACTTGAGTGTAATGCCCGCAGACCTTCCCTGGCGCGCACGAGTTGGAATTGTAGTTGTAGTTTGGCTTTTCCCCAACCCACATGTTCACCGCTCTCGTGCCGGTGAGATCAGGGGATGCCCAGGCGAGATTCTCCCCATAGGGTCCGCCTGAGTGAACCAGCCGCGTGCAATCCCTGGCGTGCTTTTGGGCGTAATCCCTGGCGTAGCCAGCAACGCGCTCGTCCCAAGTGATTTGGCCGACGCCGACCTGAGAGCGGGCCGCGTTGTGGGTGGCGACGTAGTCTTGGGGAGAGTCCTGGGCGATGGACAGAGGGATCAGCGCCAGGGCTAGTGCAATGAGGAAAATGATATGGAGAGGAACCCTCGTACGGGAACTCATATTGAGGGAGACGTTAAAAGTTGGCAAAGGAAGATCTTAGTTGATTGATGAAGAGATAGGCAGTAGCTAAGGGGGGTATTTATATGGATATCATGTGGAAAAATCTGTCCATGTGGAAAAGTCGAATGTTCAAAATGGGCGGTGATGGCTAAAAGATTGCCCTTCAAATTGATTGATGATAATGTGATAATTTTCATATTTTTATTTTCTCTTGAAGATAATAATATTTTCTAGAAATATTGAGGACAGATATTGGACAACGTTAATTATTGTACCATTGATATGTTGAATATCAGAGTCGCACAGCTCTGATAACACTCTCACAAGAGAAGCTCTTTAAGGAAGGAGATGAATATACTACTTGCTGAAAATAGTTTTCACTCTCTATTATGAAACGATTACAAGACTCGTTTATATATAGGCTTAAAACACGACTCTTGACATTCCTTGGATATATGAAAAGACATGTTTAAATAAATAGTAATAAAGACACTAAATAGTTATAAGGACACTTTAATATGTGTGTCCAAAAGACTTCTCTCGGAAACTAAACAGTCTTTCGACCAAAACACGAAGAGTCACGAGAGATAGGCGGTGATATCTTCAATACTCCCCCTCACCGACTACTCTCTCTAAGGATAGTCCTCACGACCATACCAAGCGGAGCTCGAAACTCTTCAAACTTTGCAACTCGAAGACCTTTGGTGAAGATATCAGCAACTTGATCACTTGTCTTGATGTACTTCATCTCGATCTCGCCCTCCAACACTTTCTCTCGCAGAAAGTGATAGTGGACTTCCACATGCTTAGTCCTAGCATGGAAAACTGGATTCTTTGCCAAGCTTATAGTGGATAGATTATCACAATACAATATTGTCGAATAACCTATTAACTGATGAAGATCATCCAATAACTGCACTAGCCACATGCTCTCCTGAGCTGCCATTGTTGCTACTCTGTATTCAGCTTCTATTGTAGACAAAGACACAGTCGGCTGTCTTTTACTGCACCAGGATACTACTGCTAATCCAAGATTAAACGAGTATCCAGTAGTTGATCGTCGTGTCTGTTGATCTCCAGCATAGTCGGCATCACAATGATCGACCAACTCACTCGATGATCCCTTTTTATACAAAAGCCCAAAATCAAAAGTCTTCTTTACATACCTCAGGATACGTTTGGCTGCATCCAAGTGAGGCTTCCTTGGCTTCTCCATGAATCGACTCACTACTCCCACTGCAAAAGAGATGTCAGGCCGAGTTATGGTAAGGTAAATTAGACTACCTACCGGTTGCCTATACATGGTCGAATCTTCTAGCTCTCGACCTTCTTCAGCACATAGCTTTGCGTTCCCATCCAATGGAGTAGATATAGGTTTGCCATCAAGCATTCCGAATTTTTTTAAGAGATCTCGTGCATACTTTTGTTGACATAGGAATACTCCTTCCTTTGTCCTATCAATCTCGAGCCCCATAAAGTGTTTTAGTTCTCCAAGCTCCTTCATTTGGAATCGCACAGAGAGGTTGGCTCTAATTCAACATATCTCATCTTCATCATCTCCAGTAATGATGAGATCATCCACATAAACCAGCACATGTGAAACCTTTCCATCTTCTCGCCTTCACGAACAGGCTCGAGTCTGCTGGAGCTACATTATAATTGTTCTTCAACAAAAATTTTGCAATCTTTCCATACCACGCTCTTGGGGCTTGCTTCAAGCCATACAATGCTTTCTTTAGCTTGCAGACATATTCTGGATGAATTTTGCTCTTGAAGCCATTCGGTTGCTTCATGTATATCTCTCGCTCGAGTTCTCCATGCAGGAAAGCATTCTTCACATCCATCTGCCACACATTCCACGACTTGCTTGCTGCAAGTGCTAACAAAACTCGAACAGTGGTAACCTTTGCCACCGGGCTAAAGGTCTCTTCATAATTAACCCCATATTTTTGCAAAAATCCTCAAGCCACTAGACGTGCTTTATACCTCTCAATTGACCCGTCTGGTCGTGTTTTAAGTTTATAAACCCATTTGCAAGAAATAGGACGTACCTCTTCAGGTTTTGGTACCAAGTCCCATGTCTCATTCTTCTTTAGTGCGGTGATTTCTTCCTCCATGGCCTTCCTCCATTCTGTACTCTTCGAGGCTTCTTCATATGTCGAAGGCTCGACCATGCCAACATCTTTAGTCAATGCTACATTGGCATACTTGGAGTTCGACTTCCTTTGCCTCGTCGATCTCCGAAGTTGAGGCTCCTCCTCTTTAAGTTCTTCGACCTGACTTGGTCGAAGTTCTTCTGTCGACCTTGGATGCTCACCAGATGAACTTGTTGATCCTGGTGATTGTGCTTCGACATCTTTTTCAACAGGCTGATTCTCATCAAATTCTTTCAGCCTTTCTTCGACCTCTTCATCGAAATGCTGTGAATTTGGCAATTCGACAGCTTGAGATGACCACCAAGACGACATTTCGTCGAACACCACATTCCTTGAAGTATAGCACCTCCCTATTGTAGGGTCGCAGCACTTCCACCCCTTTCGTTGATCATTATATCCAACGAATATGCTACGAAGATGATCAGGCACAAATGCATAACATACACATCCAAAAACTCTAAAGTGACTTACCACAGTCTTGCGATTCCATAGCTTCTTGTATGGTGACATAAAACCAAGCCTTGCTTGTGGCAGCCTGTTAGTCACGTGAGCCGCCATCTTCATACATTCAGCCCAAAAACTCGGTGGAACATTCTTCGCGTGCAACATGCTCCTGCACGTCTCAGCTAGATGTCGATTCATTCTTTCGGCAATACCGTTCTGTTGCGGCGTATACGGACAAGTATACTGTCGACGTATCTTGTACTCTTGCAAATACTTCATAAATTCGTAGGAAGTGTACTCTCCCCCGTTATCGGTGCGTAGGCAATGAATTTTTCTACCTACTTCACTTTCAGCCTTCTCCTTAAACACTTTAAATTTAACAAACGCCTCAGATTTTTTCTTCATGAAATCAACCCAGACGTACCTGGAGAAGTCGTCGATGAAAGTGATCATATACTTCAATCCGCTAATTGATTGCTGCTTCACCGGACCAAACACATCCGAGTGAATGAGCTCGAGAGGCATCCGAGCTTTGAATGACGATTCCTCATACGGGAGTTGATGTGCCTTCCCGTATTGGCACCCGGCGCAAACCACATTTTCCTGCACTTCCAATTGGGGAAGACCCCTCAACATGTTCTTTTGCATCATCACCTTCAACTTGTGATAACTTACATGCCCAAGCCGCACATGCCATAAATCAGGTGTATCATTCCTTTGGGTTTCGTTTATGTATGCCGTTTGAGCAGACATCACGTAAATGGACTCCAGCCGACATCCCTCCATTATTGGTTGACTAGTGGGCTTCAAACTTCGGTACACCTTAACATCTCGTGGACCGAACACCACATAATTAACCGAGTCTGTGAGCTGGGACACAGACAATAAATTCTTCTTCATTCCTGGCACGTGATGCACACTTTTCAATTCAAATTGCTGTGAATTGAAGCGAGGAGTTATCATTGTCTCGCCGATATGAGTAATCGGCAACCTCGAGCCGTCTGTAGTGATAACAACACGTCCTCCGGTATTATTACGCATGTTCGATAGTTTGCCTTGATCTCCATTCATATGACTCGAACACCCTGAATCAACAATCCAGTCATAATCATAATTAATCGACTTTTCACTTATAGAGATTAATGCCATCGCATCGTTTAACTCGATTGTGGAAGAGGCAGTGTTTGACACCACTATTGCAACAGACGTTTGGAAATCCCATTCCTTATCTTCATCGAAATCATTCCTCTTCGATGATGCTGCGACATTTCCTTCAACTTTCTTCGCTCGACAATCTCTGGCAAAGTGGCCCTCCTTGCCAGAAACGTAACATCGTCCACTACGTCTTTTGCCATCACGTCGCTCGACTCCCCCTGGTCGAAGGCTCGACTCTCCTGGACGCTTTTGCCATCCTTCACAAGCTGGTTGCTTTTGCCATTTGACATGGCTTTTCCTGGACTTGCCACTGGTTCGCCTCTTGCCCTTGAACCCTCTTTTATCACTGAAGAGGGGACTTTCTTCTTCCTTAACCGAAACCTTAGACATTTGACTATCTAAAGTCTCTTGGTTAGCCAGAATATTCTCCGGATCAGTCAACGTCGGTTGAGTTGCCCACCCACGAGTAGCCGTAATAATACCGTTATATTCGGCTTTAACCCGTGAATGATAATTCTTCTCATTCTTGTTTCTGAGATGGCATTAGCGGGATCCAGCTTTGAAATTTCCTCACAAATAGATTTAACTTTGGAGAAATATTGACTCACCGTCATATTTTGTTGTGACATCGACAACAGCTCGTTCTCCAGCCTTTGTAGCTTGGCATCATTCGACCTTGTGAATAATGCTGCCAAGTTATCCCACGCCTCCCTGGGAGTCTATGTGCTCCTAATGTGCGGCAATAAATCATCTTCGACAGTTACAGCAAGAGCGTAAAGAGCTTTACCCGCTTTGATCTTCCATCTTCTCTGTTCATCATCGCCTCTGGGTGCCGTGGTGTTGCTACCGCCAACAATATCCCACAAATCCTGACCCATCAAATAAAAATGCATCCGAACACTCCAATTATTGTAATTAGAGTTGTTGAGCTTCTCAATGCCATTCGTCGAATTTGAAATATCCGCCATCTAACTTGAAATAATGCCCAGCACTACTCCAAGAAACCTTGATCCTCGACCAATCTATCATAGTCCCTGACTGTACACTGGCAGAACTTCGACGTATTCCGGTCCTCGACTACTTGCGCACGAACAATGGTCCTTGACCACTGTCTTCACGAACTATGCTTCGGAAGACTTGACTCATGGTCCCTGACAACCGTGCTCTCGGTCTCAGATAACCGTGCTTTGATACCAATTGTTGAATATCAGAGTCGCACAGCTCTGATAACACTCTCACAAGAGAAGCTCTTTAAGGAAGGAGATGAATATACTACTTGCTGAAAATACTTTCCACTCTCTATTATGAAACGATTACAAGACTCATTTATATATAGGCTTAAAACACGACTCTTGACATTCCTTGGATATATGAAAAGACATGTCTAAATAAATAGTAATAAAGACACTAAATAGTAATAAGGACACTTTAATATGTGTGTTGAAAAGACTTCTCTCGGAAACTGAACAATCTTTCGACCAAAACACGAAGAGTCACGAGAGATAGGCGGTGATATCTTCAATATGATGATGACTTCATCTTCTTCTTATTATTGTTTTTCTTTTCCTTTTATTTCAATTTTAGCGATAGGAATATCGAGGACAAAGAGCGACTCGATCGATTCTTCACATGATCATTGGACGCCTTACAAGGTGACTTATCTCGAAACTCTTTTCTCTGTTTCCACAAAAATTGTCGTTCTTGGGTAATAGTTTCTCCCCTACTTTTGACTGTTTCTTTTGGCATTTTATGCTAAAATGGTTTCGCAGCTAAGTCACTTATAATTAACCAATAGCTGAAAGATCAATCTCAAGTAGTCAAGCTTGATGCATCCCTTAACTTGTGTTTGCACGAAAGATGAATTTGAAAAATGTTAAACACATGAATAAGATTTTCATTTTGGGTTATAATTAGAAATTCAATAATAAATCTCGAAAATATTATTTAATTTGACAAAGTAACAATCGGTAATTGGAATTATGGTGCCCGGTTATTGAGGCTAGAGAAATGTAAATTACACTAGCATGCCTCAAAGCCTCCCATCCATTCTTTGAGCCAATAGTGGCACTATTCCATGTAAGTTCTTCATATGACAAATATAGAGAAAAATATTCTGAGTATAAGTGCAATCAGGTACGCATAATTAGATATGATCATTGGATAGGTTCGGTTCGAATTTATAGGAGCCTTGCTCAAACCCAAACTAACAGGTTTTGGCAAGTGCTAGGCTCGCCCAATAAAAATTATTGGCCCAACCACATGGGCTATGTTTACTTTTTCCCAAAAAATAATTGAGCTAAATCATAAATAAAATGGAAACATAAATAGAAAATAATTTCTGGTGGTACTTTACTTTAGATGAGTCATAAATACTTTTCTTTTCTTTTTAAGCCACATTTTCTCTTCTAATGCAAACCAATAAGAATTAAAACACGAGTGTGCCAGCCCAATCCCCTTGTGGTCAAAACTATTATAGAAGGAAAGGCGTGCCGCGGTGCCACTTTACCACTCCGCAAAGTGGAATTCTTCTCCTAATAATTCTTGCTTTGTAAAATGTATTCCCCTAGATCGAAGGTAATTAAAAATTCCAGGGAAAAAAAAAGGAAGAAAACGAAATATTTATTAATAACTTGTTCTCCTTCTGCAGAGCCGTAACTTTTCCATGTTTTACATGTCCCGTTGTTCACACCGTCTGCAAATGGCTAATGTATATAGAAATTGTTCGTTCTGCACACTCAAATACAAATATCAGTAAACTTAGATTATTTCATCATCTTCAAACATCGTGGGAGATTTTATAAGAAAATACACAACATGGTTTTGTTAGATGGGCCATATTCGACAAATAAGCATTTAGATGAGTGATTTATCATCTTCCAATTTCTATCCTTCAGATTTTTACCTCTTATTAAGTTTAAACTTGAGAAACGGATGAATTAGAGGAAGTTTGATATAGAAGATAGTTCATGAGCATTATTTTTTGTAATATAACAACCAATCTAATAAATGGATAAAGATATAATATTGAAAAAAAAATATAAAATAGTGAGTTTACGTAAATCCTATTGGGATTTCAAGTACATCCTACTTCATTACATAATAAATCTGACAAAGAAAAAGAAAACTCATTTAGTTAAAACATCACTGTTCAGAATTTGTAGTATTATCTTATTACCTGGATATATTTCACTTACTTTAAATGTATTTAAATAAAAGTGAAGTAAAGAATAGCTTATACTATTAATTGAATAAGTTCCACTCTACTGATGTTTGTTATCGATAAACATATTTTGTTCGTTAAAGTATAACTGATTCTATTTGAGTAATTTGACTTAGCATATAAATAATTATAGTGAACAAAATAAATCCACTCGGTTTAAAAATATATGAATTTTAATAAAATTATATTTCGTTTATAACACATCATTCAGTTTATTATTTTTAATTATTGTGAAATTTAAATTGAGTAAGAAATTCCTGTTACTTTAATAATACATATAAAATTAATATTTATCTCGAATTTGCAATATTTCAATGTAAAAAAAGATTAAATTGCAACTCATTTTAAATATAGAACATCTGAATTCCATTTGATTTTATTTTCTACTGTCGGAATAGACTTATTTTAATACGGCTTCCATTATTGCAAGTATCATGTAGAATTCATATGGACCATTGAATTTGGTGGATCCTAGAAGGTGGGCCTTACTACATCGAACAATTTAGAAATTTTTGGGTTCACACGCTTGATGCAGTAATAACTTGTCTTCTCTAGAAAAGAAAATTGATTGCGCTAAAAATAAACCCTCTCAATTAGTACGATAACTTATACACATCTAATTGTCCCACGTATTGTTCGACCAACTATTGCATCCTCACCATGTCCCCAAATTGTGGTGGATAGAGGGCATGTCTTGTCCCCAAACTTTCAATATGTACGTATTATCAAAAGCGGATGAAGTTCTGAGGAAGTAACAAAGTGAAATTTTAGGAGTGGCGAGTAAAAGTTCAGAACAAAATGCATATTACTCCCAGAATTTAGAGGGTTCATATAATTTTCCCTAAATTGAAAGTGGAGATAAATGATATAAAGTGTAGAATTAGAGAAAATTGTTGGTGGATAAATTAATAGACGATCGTGGTGCATGTACTAAATGGAACTGTCTTATTTAAAAATAATGGGGCTTATGGACATAGGTCCCACCTAAGACTCGTTAAATTCAAGGGTTAATACCATAAAAAACCCAAAAAATGATATATTTGTGATAAATTTGCATTCCATTAGTTTATATTAAATTATATTAATACCACAAAAAATCACAAACTAGTACACTTGTGATAAACGGATGGTAAAATTCAAAACTAGTATACTCGTCAACTGTCACGTATCATCTAACTCAGTAATAAAATTTAATGAAAATTAACGGAGAGTAATTTTATCACAGGTGTACCGGTTTAAGGTTTAATTTGGGATATATTTATCATATATGTACCGGTTTGAGGGTTTTCATAGTATAAGTCCTAAATTCAATTTAGTACATAATTTACTTAATATTTTTTAGTGGGAGATAACATTGTCACTATCGCTATGATCATCACATGCACTATTTTCCACAAAACTCATATGACTATTTAATATATGTCGGTCCATCTAAAACTCTTGCCTCATCCTAATGGTGCATTATTTTGACACGATAGTTCATCTTCGACATACAACTTTTTGTACTTCAATAAGGCTTCTGGCCTATATAGTTCCCGGGAGGATCATAGTTACAAGTGACCAAAGTAGCACCAGTTGCACATTGAGCGTTCGCGCATCCAACCCGAACCGTGTTGCGCCACACCACCTGAGTGTAATGCCCGCAGACCTTCCCGGGCGCGCACGAGTTGGAATTGTAGTTGTAGTAAGGCTTTTCCCCAACCCACATGTTCACCGCTCTCGTGCCGGTGAGATCAGGGGAAGCCCAAGCGAAGTTCTCTCCATAGGGTCCGCCGGACCAGTCGCGTGCAATCCCTGGCGTGCTTTTGGGCGTAATCCTGGCATAGCTAGCCACTCGCTCGTCCCAAGTGATCGGGCCTACACCGACCTGAGAGCGGGCTGCATTGTGGGCAGCAACGTAGTCCCGGGGTAAGTGCTGGGCGACAGACAGAGAGATCAGCGCCAGGGTTAGCACGGCGAGGAAAATGACATGGAGAGGAACACTCATACAGGAACTCATATTGTGAGAGACTATGAAGCATCGACACTCTTGAAGAGCTTTCGTGTTGTGTCGATAATTCGACACATGTCCGACACTCTTGGACACTCTTCGACACTCGATCAACATGTGTCGGAAAATCCGACACTTGATCAACTTTCTCAACACTCTCCGATACTCGAGTCGGAATTCTGATATATGAGTTTCCGACACGTGGTTTCGATATCTAGGTCAATTTTAAAAATTCAATAAATGAGAGGTTGAAATATATATATATATATATATATGTGAAAAAATAAAATACAATAATAAAGATAATAAAGTGAAAAAGAAGAAAAACCTAGTCTTCTCTTCTCTTCTCGACTCCCGCTTGCCGTGATACACGATTCACCACTTAATTTTTTTTTTCGTCTTTCAACATATCTAACATGCGAGCCAGAATATGAATCGCTTGTTTTTTCTTCAAATTTTATGAATTATTGAAATAGGGTTGAATTTGCCAAATTGAAAAAATAAATGATATTAATAAATGCCGGATTAATGTTTTTAATGTAAATTCATTCTAGACTTTTTTAATTAATTAATTATTTATGGATTTGATTCAAATTAATTTGATTGAAATAATCATAAAAATAATAATTTATTATGTATATATAAAAATATATATTTAATATGCAACGTGTGCCAACGTGTCGGATTCTCTATTTTTTGAGAAATGACGTATCGGCGTGTCATGTCGTGTCGTGTCGTGTCGTGTCATTTGTCACGTGTCAGTATCGGTGCTACTTAGGTAAGAGACCATAAAAGTTGGCAGAGGAAAGATCTTAGTTGGTTGATGTAAGGGATGAGCAATAGCTAGGGAGTGTTTATATGGCGATCATGTGGAAAAATCTGTCCATTCCGTGTGGAAAAATCTGTCCATTGGAAAAGTCGAATATTCGAAATAGGCCACCATGACCAGAAGAGTGCCCGTCAAATTGATCGATCACTAATGTGATATTTTTCATACTCTATGCAACGTTAATTATTGTACCCCTGATAATGACCTCATCTTCTTTTCTTATTAGTTTTTCTTTTTTGTTTCAATTTTAGCCATAGAAATATTGATGACAAATAGCGACTTTGTACCAAGCCAACAAGTCTGTTGAAGACACTATGCGAAGCATAGGTTGACTAGGCAAGAAGCAAGCTTTTTAAATGGACTTTAGCGGTAATTTGGTCAGCACCAGCGCCCAGCCTGAAGAACTCTCCTCAATTCTCTGTTTGAGTTATTTTTTCTTTCTTGTTGGGCTGAGATTTTTTTTTTTTTTTTTGAGTGGGGGAGATTAGGGAATTTCACCCCTCGAAGGTCAAGGAATCCCACCCCTCGAAGGTCCTTCCCCCTTAGTCCTTCCCTTTGAGTCTTTACATGATCATCGGACGCCTTTAAAGGTAACTTATCTTGAAACTCTTTTGCTCTCTTTCCACAAAAATTGTCGTCTCTTTGGCAAAAGTTTTCTCCCCTACTTTTCACTGTTTCTTTTGGCGTTTTCTGCTAAATTGGTTTCGCGTCTTAAGTCAATTATAATTTATGAGTAAAGCACCAAAAGCTGAAAGATCGAGCTCAAGTAGTCAAGATTGATGCATTCACTCTTTTTTATTTTGTTTTTTTTCCTAACTTGTGTTTCACGAAATCTGAATTTGAAAATCTGAAACACATATAAGATTTTTATTTTGGATTGTAATTAGAAATTCAATAATTACTCCCGAAAACATTATATGATTTGACAAAGCAACTGTCGGTAATTGGAATTATGATGGCCGGTTGTTGAGGCTAAAAAAATGTAAAATATACTAAGACCATGCATTAAATCCTCCCATCCATTCTTTGAGCCCGTAGTGGCAATATTGCACGTGAGTTCGTTCATATGACCAATATAGAGAAAAGAACAACTGAGTATAACGCGATAAGGAACACGTAAGTTAATTAGCCTTGTTCAAACCCATACTGATGGATTTTGGCAGGTGCCACTGTGCCATGTTGCCCAATGAAAATTATTGGCCCAACCACACGAACTACGTCTACTGTTTTTTTTTTTTAAATAAAAAAAGTGAGCTAAATAATAAATAAAATGGAAACATAAATAGAAAATAAATGAGTAGTTTATTAGAGATGAGTTATAAGATAATATTCTTTTTCTATTTTCAGCCTCCTTTCCTCTTCTAATGACGAATTTGTCTATTTTAGAGTGAACAAAAGAAGTACGCTCAATTTGAAAAATATGTGAATTTCAATAAAATTATATTTTATTTATAACACATCATTAAGTTTATTATTTTCAATTATGAGGAAATCAAATGGATAAGAAATTCTTGTTACTTTAATAATACCAAAAAAGTGATATTTATCTCAAATTCGCACAATTTTTAAAGTAAAAGTAAGATTAAATTGTAAAAAATATAGACCATCTGAATTCTTTTTTATTTTATTTTCTACTTTCAGAATAGACTTAATTTAATATAGTTTCCATTTTTGTAAGTACAATATTGAAGCATGAAGATTCATCTACCAGACCTAGCTAAACTTTTTAACAAGATCTAGCCCTGCACCTTGGTGTGTGGCTATATAAATTATAAATCAAAATGAAGAATATGAAGTATGAGATGTTTAAGCATAAAAATGACCGAAAATTCTAAAAATTATGCATCAGTGTTTTGAATAATCATATCATACGTACAAACTCACGAATCTGATATCATAAGCTATTATATTCTTTTTATTCTTTATAATGTCCTAGTCTTGGATAATTCCATTGATGTAGAGTGCTTAACTTGAGAATCCATTTTTAAAGGAGGTTCGGCAAATGATCAATTTGGATTAACCTAACTATTTCGATCTTCTTTCTCCTCTTACGAACGTATTCTTTGACATTTAGTATGAACCTCTGCCTTCTCTTTCTTTATCCTTGGGAAGAGGAACAATAAAGACAGGTGAATAACTCAATACTCACTGCCAAATGAAAATAAAATAAAATTACATGCAGGGTAATCTCTAAGTAAAACTTTGTATTTCAGAAAGTAACTAACCAAATGCAAAATATGAAACTGGCACCGGTCGCTGAATCAATTAGAGAAGCATCGAAAGGGATCTTTTTCTTGAAGAAGAAATTATTGGACGAATCAGATGCATGCATCTTGAATTTATCTGGAACGTTGAATATGATGGATCCTACATATAAAGAAGGTGGGCATTATTACGTTAGACAATCTAGAAATATTTGGGTTCACACAATTGATGCATGTAAAGAAGAGAGAATCGATGGCGCTTAAAATAAACCCTCTCAATAAGTAAGACAACCTTTACACGTCTAATTGTTCCTCGTATTGTTCGACCAACTATTGCATCCTCACCATGTCCCCAAATTTTGGTGGATAGAGGGCATGTGCTTGTCCCCAAAATATATGTATGTATTATCAAAAGCGGATGAAGTTCTAAGGAAATAAGAAAGTGAAATTTAAAGAGTGGCAAGTAAAAGTTAAGAACAATATGCACATTACTTCCAGAATTTAGAGGGTTCATGTAATTTTCCCTAAATTGAAAGTGGAGATAAATGATATAAAATGTGGAATAAGAGATAATTGTTGGGAGATAAATTAATAGACAATCGTAATGCATGTACTAACTTGAACCATCTTAATTAAAAATAATGGGGCTTATGTATATAGGTCCCACCTAGGACTCACTAATTTCAATGGTTAATGCCATAAAAAAATTTAAATCAGTGCACCTGTGACAAATCTATTTTGAACTAATTTTTTTATCATAAAAGACCTCAAATTGATGCATTCCATCCGTTAGTTTCCGCTAAATTAGATTAACACCATGAAAAATCACAAACTAGTACACTTATGATAAATGGAGGATAAAATTCCAAACTGGTATATTTGTCAACTATCACGTGTTATTCAACTCCGTAATTTGATAATAAAATTTAACAGATGGTAAATTTGTTATAAATATATCAGTTTGACTTTTTTGTTGTCAAAAAATTAATTTGTGGTAAATTTGTCATATATGTACCAATTTGAGGTTTTTCGTTGTATTAGCTCTAAAATCAATTTAGTGCATAATTTATTGAATAATTTACTGAATAGTTTTCGGTGGGAGATATCATTGTCACTATCCCTATGGTCATCACATGGACTATTTTCCACATTCAAGGAGGCCAAATCAAAGACGGAAAAGAACAGAAGAGAAAAGGATAACAAATCAAACCGCGGAAATTCGTCCTGTGATGCCGCTCTTCCCATCATGGCTTTCTTTCTATTTCTCCAAGCTCGTCGAAAATGTTGACTTTTCTTTATTCCCACGAAACCCTAGAAACCCTAGTTTCTTGTTCTGACCATTTCTTGTCTTTAACATATATTTATTTTTCTGGAACCTTTTGAACTCCCGAATCTGATTGGCTCGAACCAAGAATTTTCCCTTTTATATTTTAATAAGACGGTTATGTCGTTGGGACTTCATAACAGATTTGAAATGTTAAATTGCTTGTGATCTCCGGCAATCTAGCAAACAGACAAATTGAGGTCCCATGCATAGAATCTGCGTATCCTACGCCTCCAGTATTTCATCTTTTAGGTTCTATTGCGTATGCTTTTTCTTTCCTTTTTTTGCCCTAAATATAGCGAGAAAACCACAAATTACGACTCCATGAAATGTCATACTAATCTCAACAATCAAGTAAGATACAGATCAAAACAGCCCATGGTAACGCAAACATGAGATTTTATAATGTCTTGCTTTTAATCCACGTGCTCATGCCTATCCTTTACTACTAAGCTACGACAAGAATTGCATGTAATCTTCCATACAATAAATTGTAATATTATTCCTGAAATAGTGGGTCTTCGTCGGTTGTGCCCATAAAGCAAGTGGAATACACGTTGAGCAAATTTCGGGGACACTAAAAAAGTCTTTTTTTTTTCCTTTTGTTGTTGTTGAAGTGGCATAAAGCTATCCATAATAAGTTTTGAAAAATTGTCTAAAAGGGTCCTAAACCTATCATATGACATCAAATTTAAGCTTCAACTTTTTAATTTCGTCAATTTAATCCTCAATTTTTTTTTTTCGTTTATTTTCCAGCCAAGGGTTAAAATTTAGGGTTTTTGTCTATATATAATTATCACTGAAAGAGAAATAGAAAAACTTTTTGCGAGTGGCTTCAATCAAGGCGTGAAGACCAATTTGTAAGTTAGGTTATTATCTATATGAAGATGGGAGAATTACCAAAAAAGTCCTAAACCTATTGTAATTGTGTCAATTCAGTCCTAAACTTCTTTTTTTTGGCCAATTTAGTCCTAAACCTTTTACAATTGTGCCAATTCAGTCCATCCGGCCAAAATTGGCCGGCCGGTGCTGACGTGGACGCCGGCCGGGGACAGCTGGCTGGCGAATAATTTTTTATTTTTTTATTTTATTTTATTTTTCGAATTTTTAATTTTTTTTTTTTAATTTTTTTTTTTGTTTTTTTCCCTTCTTCTTCCTCCGGCCGGCGAGGCTCGCCCCCGCCGGCCATTGGAGAAGGTGAGCCTCGCCCGGCGAAGATGAGGCTCGGCCTCGCCCGGCCATGGCGAGGCCGCCGTCACCTAGCCAAGGCGAGGTCGAGCCTCACCAGATTTGGCGACGGCGGCCTCGCTGTTGCCCAGCCAAGGCGAGGCTTGGCCTAGCCCAGCCATGGCGAGGTCAAGCCTCACCAAATCTGGCGACGGCGGCCTCGTTGTCGCCGGGCGAGGCTTGTCGTCGCCACTGGCTGGCGTGGGCGACCCTCACCCAGCCATGGCGAAGGCGACCCTCGCCCAGCAACGGCGACCTCGCCGGCCACCGGCGAGGCCGCCGTCGCCAGATTTGGCGAGGCTCGACCTTGCCATGGCCGGGCCAGCCGAGCCTCGCCTTGGCCGGGCGACGGTGGCCTCGCCGTCTCGGGTGAGGCTCGCTTCGCCGCCGGTGGCCGGTGGGGGCGAGCCTCGCCAGTGGCCAGCGAGGCTGACCTCGCCGGCCCTCGCCTCTGGCCAACCAACGCCGGCCAGAGGAAGAAGAATGGGAAAAAAAAATAAAAAAAAATTGAAAATTCGAAAAAAAAAATATTAAAAAATTGTTCATTTGGCCATTGTCTCCGGCCGCATCCACGTTAGCGCTGGCCGGCCAATTTTGGCCAGATGGACTGAATTGACACAATTGTAAAAGGTTTAGGACTAAATTGGCAAAAAGAAGAAGTTTAGGACTGAATTGGCATAATTGCAATAGGTTTAGGACTTTTTTGGTAATTCTCCCATATGAAGACTCGTACGATAAACAAGGCCGCTTATAAATTAATTTTTTTTTTCTGTAATAGTGGTTAGTACTTCATCATATATTGAATTTTATTTTTCTTTTATCGTGAAGGACTGCCTTATGGCTTCTTTCATGCATGGCACCGTGTTCCATGAAAGCGAAACCCTCACATGTTAATTCACCGTCACAAGCGCTGATTGCCAGCCGAAACTGATGACCTTATGATAATATATACCATGCTACGCACCCTGGAATTAATCAATTGACATTAGCATTGCTCTACTTTCCACTCTGAAACCGAACCAGCCGAGGGATTAATCAATTGACATTAGCATTACTATGCTTTCGACTCTGAAACCGTTGCTTATGGGTATGATTCCTATCTCAGATAACTTGGATTTAAGTTGGACTCCATAAAGGTGGATTGAGTTCCTTAAGCCGGCTAATTACGGTCATGCCTCTGTATTATTTTAAAAAAAAAAAAAAGTGACGCCCGTCTATGTCTTTATTTTACTCGATAGTCTATCTATATCTATATACATAAGTCAAAACACCCTTTGTCTCACTTTTAGAATCCCTAAATTACCTTTCCTTCTTTGTCTCATACCCACTCATTTCATAAATAACAATCTGATTTCTTTTGTCTCGTCATAATTTTAGACTTCTTTATTACCTTTGTTTTCTTTTTCTTATACTCACCTAATATGCGAATGCAGTGAATCATATTGATATATCCAAGTTGAGATTCGTTCATAACCTTGAATTTGAGCTCATTTTCCTCATTCGTAAATTTTCGTAAAAGACATTAAAAACCTAAGTTATTAAAGAATAATGTAAAATTACTTGAACTCCTCACTAAAGAGCCATTAGTTATTAAAGAATAATGTAAAATTACTTGAACTCCTCACTAAAGAGCTGTTTAATATTGTTGACGTTGTTTATTTTAAATTTCCTCAAATGTAGATATTAAGTTTGTGTTGCGTGGTCCTAACATTCAAGATTTCTAGAGCTTTACATTAGTCATTTCATCCTCCTAGTCATGTATAACAACGTCGTCTCGATTCCCACGATTGACTCTGCGAGCAATAAACTCATAAATTGGAATTCATTAAACTCAAATTGCGGTGTGATCGTGTGTCTAATTTTTTTTTAACAACGTGATTTGAGATAAAATGAAAATATCTTTCAGGTCGTTATCCAAGCATCCAGATCCTTGCGGGAAAGAATATTCCAGCTATGAGTCTATGACCTTTCAAAGTACTATAATGGGCTGCCCTGGATAAAAGGGACTGATATCGAACACAAAGTTAGTCAAGTTTGACTAGCGCTATTGACACCTAGTTGATTAATTAGGGATAATATTACTTACTCGGTCAACTAAAGGAGTTCAATTCATCAATTTATAGTAACTATCGACGAATATACCACCAATTCCAACATTATTCGCATTTTAGTCTTTTTTCCGTGGATGTATCATCGATTCTATCAAATATAAATCTTATAAGCTTATCAAATGGAATGTATCCTTATATGGTCGAGACGGCCATTGCTATGTACCAAAATTAATTGAAACAGCTAATGAAATGAACTCAAGAGCGAAATGCGCCATAGAGATAATACGCAGCTTCTCTTTCGCAGTGTTAAGGGCTTCAAAGGATCGTGATGTGCTTGAGAGAAGGGAGCTGAGGAGATTTGATCAAGGATCGAAATTCCTTCACTTAAAAAATAGAAAATTGCGAGAGAGAGATAATTATTGAAAGAGATTAACTATTTAATCGGCAAATAGATTTGCCTTCATCATTCACATGACTTTATTGAATTTTGATGCATATAAAGCTCTTGCCTCATCCTAATGGGGCATTATTTTGACATGATTGTTCATCATCCAAGATACAAGTTCTTATTCAATAAGGCTTCTGGCCTACATAGTTGCCGGGAGGATCATAGTTACAAGTGACCAAAGTACCGCCCGTTGCACACTTGGCCTTCGCGCATCCAAGCCGAACCGAGTTGCGCCACACCACTTGAGTGTAATGCCCGCAGACCTTCCCTGGCGCGCACGAGTTGGAATTGTAGTTGTAGTTCGGCTTTTCCCCAACCCACATGTTCACCGCTCTCGTGCCGGTGAGATCAGGGGAAGCCCACGCGAGATTCTCCCCATAGGGTCCGCCTGAGTGAACCAGCCGCGTGCAATCCCTGGCGTGCTTTTGGGCGTAATCCCTGGCGTAGCCAGCAACGCGCTCGTCCCAAGTGATTTGGCCGACACCGACCTGAGAGCGGGCCGCGTTGTGGGCGGCGACGTAGTCTTGGGGAGAGTCCTGGGCGATGGACAGAGGGATCAGCGCCAGGGCTAGTGCGACGAGGAAAATGATATGGATAGGAACACTCATTCGGGAACTCATATTGAGGGAGACCTTAAAAGTTGGCAAAGGAAGGTCTTAGTTGATTGATGAAGAGATAGGCCATAGCCAAGGGGGTATTTATATGGAGATCATGTGGAAAAATCTGTCCATGTGGAAAAGTCGAATGTTCAAAATGGGCGACGATGGCTAAAAGATTGCCCGTCAAATTGATTGATGATAATGTGATAATTTTCATATTTTTATTTTCTCTTGAAAATAATAATATTTTCTAGAAATATTGAGGACAGATATTGGACAACGTTAATTATTGTACCATTGATGATGACTTCGTCTTCTTCTTATTATTGTTTTTCTTTCCTTTTTATTTCAGTTTTAGCAATAGAAATATTGAGGACAAATAGCGACTCCATCGATTCTTTACATGATCATTGGACGCCTTAAAAGGTGACTTATCTCGAAACTCTTTTCTCTCTTTCCACAAAAATTGTCGTCTCTTGGGTAATAGTTTTCTCCCCTACTTTTGACTGTTTCTTTTGGCGTTTTATAATAAAATAAGTTTCGCGTCTAAGTCACTTATAATTAACCAATAGCTGAAAGATTAATCTCAAGTAGTCAAGCTTGATGCATTCTCTATTTTTTTTTTCGTAACTTGTGTTTGCACGAAAGATGAATTTGAAAAATGTTAAACACATGAATAAACACATGAATAAGATTTTCATTTCAGGTTATAATTAGAAATTCAATAATAAATCTCGAAAACATTATTTAATTTGACAAAGTAACAATTGGTAATTGGAATTATGGTGCCTGGTTATTGAGGCTAGAGAAATGTAAATTACACTAGCATGCCTCAAATCCTCCCATCCATTCTTTGAGCCAACAGTGGCACTATTGCATGTAAGTTCATTCATATGACAAATATAGGGAAAAATATTCTGAGTATAAGTGCAATAAGGTACGCATAACTAGATATGATCATTGGATAGGTTCGGTTGGAATTTATAGGAGCCTTGCTCAAACCCAAACTAACAGGTTTTGGCAAGTGCTAGGCTCACTCAATAAAATTATTGGCCCAACCACATGGGCTATGTTTACTTTTTCCCAAAAAATAATTGAGCTAAATAATAAATAAAATGGAAACATAAATAGAAAATAATTTCTTGTGGTACTTTAATTCAGATGAGTCATAAATACTTCTTATCTTTTTAAGCCACATTTTCTCTTCTAATGCAAACCAATAAGAATGAAAACGCGAGTGTGCCAGCCCAATCCCCTTGTGGTCAAAACTATCATAGAAGGAAAGGCGTGCCGCGGTGCCACTTTACCACTCCGCAAAGTGGAATTCTTCTCCTAATAATTCTTGCTTTGTAAAATGTATTCCCCTTGATCGAAAGTAGTTAAAAATTCTAGGAAAAAAAGAAAGAAAATGAAATATTTATTAATGACTTGTTCTCCTTCTGCAGAGCTGTAACTTTTCCATGTTTTCCATGTCCCATTGTTCACACCGTCTGCAAATGGCTAATGTATATAGAAATTGTTCGTTCTGCACACTCAAATACAAATATCAGTAAACTTAGATTATTTCATCATCTCAAACATCGTGGGAGATTTTATAAGAAAATACACAACATGGTTTTGTTAGATGGGCCATATTCGACTAATAAGCGTTTAGATGAGTGATTTATCATCTTCCAATTTCTATCCTTCAGATTTTTACCTCTTATTAAGTTTAAACTTGAGAAACGGATGAATTAGAGGAAGTTTGATATAGAAGATAGTTCATGAGCTTTATTTTTTGTAATATAACAACCAATCTAATAAATAGATAAAGATATAATATTTTAAAAATAAAAAATAAAACAGTGAGTTTACGTAAATCCTATTGGGATTTCAAGTACATCCTACTTCATTACATAATAAATCTGACTAATATAAAGAAAAAAAGTAAAAACTCATTTAGTTAAAACAACACTGTTCAGAATTTGTAGTATTATCTTATTACCTGTATATATTTCCTTACTTTAAATGTATTTGAATAAAAGTGAAATATAAAGTATAGCTTATACCATTAATTGAATAAGTTCCACTCAACCGAAGTTTGTTATTGATAAACATATTTTTGTTCGTTAAAGCATAACTGATTCTATTTGAGTAATTTGACTTAGCATATTAAAAAATTAGAGTGAACAAAATAAATCCACTCGGTTTAAAAATATATGAATTTTAATAAAATTATATTTTATTTATAACACATCATTCAGTTTATTATTTTTAATTATTATGAAATTTAAATCGAGTAAGAAATTCCTGTTACTTTAATAATACACATAAAATTAATATTTATCTCGAATTCGCAATATTTCAACGTAAAAAATATTAAATTGCAACTTATTTTAAATATAGAACATCTGAATTCCATTTGATTTTATTTTCTACTGTCGGAATAGACTTATTTTAATATAGCTTCCATTATTGCAAGTATAATATAGAAGCACGAAGATTCATCTACCAGACCTAGCTAAAATTTTTAACAAGACCTAGCCCTGCACCTTGGTGTGTGGCTATATAAATTATAAATCAAAATGAAGAATATGAAGTATGAGATGTTTAAGCATAAAAATAACTCAAAATTCTAAAAAATTATGCATCAGTATTTTGAATAATCATATCATACGTACAAACTCATGAATATGATATCATAGGCTATTATGTTCTCTGTATTCTTTATAATGTCCTATTTATAGATAATTTCATTGATATATACAGTGCTTGACTTGAGAATCCATTTTGATAGTGGGTTCGGCAAATGGTCAATTTGGACAAACCGAACCATGTTGATCTTCTTTTTCTTCTTGGGAACGTATTGTTTGACATTTAGTATGAGCTCTTCCTTCTGTTTCTCTACCTTTGTGGAGAGGAAAAATAACACAGGTGAATAACTCTATACTTACTGCTAAGTGAAAAAGAACAAAATTACATGCAAGGCAATTTCTAAGTGAGATTTTGTATTTCAGAAAATAACAAACTGAGCGCAAAATACGAAACTAGCATCGGTAATTAACTAGAGAAGCATTAAAAGTGATCTTTTTTTCCTTGAAGAAGAATTATTGGGTGAATCAGATGCATGCACCCTAAATTCATATAAACCATTGAATCTGGTGGATCTTATATAAAGTGAAGGTGGGCCTTACTACATCGAACAATCTAGAAATATTTGGGTTCACACGCTTGATGCAGTAATAACCTGTCTTCTCTAGAAAAGAAAATTGATTGCGCTTAAAATAAACCCTCTCAATTAGTAAGACAACTTATACACATCTAATTGTCCCACGTATTGTTCGACCAATTATTGCATCCTCACCATGTCCCCAAATTTTGGTGGATAGAGGGCATGTTCTTGTCCCCAAACTTTCAATATGTATGTATTATCAAAAGAGGATGAAGTTATGAGGAAATAACAAAGTGAAATTTTAGGAGCGGCGAGTAAAAGTTCAGAACAAAATGCATATTACTCCCAGAATTTAGAGGATTCATATAATTTTCCCTAAATTGAAAGTGGAGACAATTGATATATTGTGTAGAATTAGAGAAAATTGTGGGTAGATAAATTAATAGACAATCGTGGTGCATGTACTAAATGGAAATGTCTTATTTAAAAATAATGGGGCTTATGTACATAGGTCCCACCTAAGACTCGTTAAATTCAAGGGTTAATACCATAAAAAAAAAAAACCTCAAAATGATACATTTGTGACAAATTTACCTCCCATTAGGTTATGTTAAATTAGATTAATATCACAAAAAATAAAAAACTAGTACACTTGTGAACTCCAAATTAGTATACTCATTAATTGTCACGTATTATCCAACTTAGTAATAAAATTTAATGGAAATTAATGGAGAGTAATTTTACCACAGGTGTACTGGTTTAAGGTTTAGTTTGGGATAAATTTCTCATATGTGTTTCAGTTTAAGATTTCTCATAGTATTAGCCCTAAATTCAATTTAGTACATAATTTACTTAATATTTTTCAGTGGGAGATAACATTGTCACTATCGCTATGATCATCACATGCATTATTTTCCACAATCAAGCAGACCAAATCAAAGAAGGAAAAGCACAGAAGAGACAAAGATAAATCAATCCGCGGAAATTCGTCCGGTGATGCCGCTCTCCCCATCTTGGCTTTCTTTCCATTTCTCCGAACTCGTCGAAAATGTTGACTTTTCTTTATTCCCTCGAAACCCTAGGAACCCTAGTTTCTTGTTCCGACCGGTTCTTGTCTTTAACAATTATTTATTTTTCTGGAACCTTTTGAACTCCTGGATCTGATTGGCTCAAGCTAAGAATTTTCCCGTATTATTATTTAACAAGACGGTTATGTCGTTGGGATATTATAGCACATTTGAAATGTTAAGTTGCTTCTAATCTCCGGCAATCTTGCAAATAAGACAAATTGAGGTCCCATGCAAAGATTCTACGTATCCTACGCCTCCAATATTTCATCTTTTTTGTTCTATTGCATATACTTTTTCTTTCCTTTTTTTCCTAAATATAGTGAGAAAACCATAAATTCCGACTTATGAATCAAACACCAAATGAATTATTTAAACATAAAGATTATTTGCACTCGCGACATGGGGAGCCAAACTAAGGTCTTGCTTTTAATACACGCAAACAAGCCTATTCTTTGGCCACCAAGCCTTGACGACAATTGCCCGTACTCTTCTCTGCAATGAATTGTAATATATTTCCTGAAATAGTGGGTCTTCGTCGTTTGTGCCCATAAAGTAAGTGGAATACTTGTTGAGCAGGTTTCGGCTCTTACTTTAGGACACCAAAAGCCAATTTTTTTTTTCAATAACATAAAGCTAATTCATAACAAGTTGTCTAAAAAGTCCTAAATTTATTGCAAGATAATCAATTTAGTTTTTAACTTTTCAATTTAATCAATTTAATTCTTAATATTTTTCATTTATTTTTTAGCTAAGGATAAAAATTTAGGGTTCTTGTATATATAATAAACACTATCAGTAAAATGAAAAACCTTTTACCAGCGGCTTTAATGAGGGTGTGAATATTAGCTTTTAAGTTATGGTGTTATCTATATGAAAAATCGTACGATAACCAAGGCCGATTATAAATTATTATTTTTATTTAATAGTGTTAGTGCTTCATTACATAATGGATTTTACGTTTTTTCCGTGAAGGACTGCCTCATGGTTTCGTCCATGCATGGCACCATATTCCTTGAAAGCGAAAGCCCTCACATTTTAATTCACTGTTAGAAGCGCTGATTATCAGCCGAAACTTATGACCAAATGATAATATATACCATGTTACCCACCTTGGGATTAATCAATTGACAATAGCGTCACTATGCTTTCGGTTCTGGAACCGCTTATTCAAGGTTTGATTCCTATCTCGGAGAACTTGGATCTGAATGGAGGCCATGACGATGGGCTGAGTTTTTTGAAGCCGGGTAATTAGGGTCGTGCCTCTCAATCATATATATATATATATAGCCATATGCATCTACGTCTTCTTCTTTTATTAGACACATACACACCTATCTATATCTATATACCCGCGTCAAAACACCCTTAGTCTCACTTTTAGATCCTCTAAATTACCTCTTTGTCTCATACCCACCAATTTCATATATAACCATCCGGTTTCTATGTCTCCTCATAGTTTTAGACTTCTTTATTACCTTTGTTTTCTTTATCTTTTACATATATAAACTTACTCATTTTCTTTCAAAGCATAATTATCTTAAACTAGTATATAATAACAATGTGGATGAATTGCTATTTGCATTCAAGCCAAGCGATTACATTGTTAGTAATTTCAAGATATTTTCAAATGGACCATATACTTTCTTTGGGAAAATGGACGATGGTTCTCAAAGGTAGTGATATTACTTTGCCTCTTTCCACAAAAGAGATGCATCCTCAGTCAAGGCCAGATTCACCGGAGAGATGATTAAGGAGATCGACGTTTTCAACTATCATAAAGTAAGCTACAAGTCCATATAGTCATGTCACCCATCTTTAAATTCTCTTTCCAAGATGAAAGCAATCTGATAGTCAAAATGATAGTTTCTACAATAGTTTTTACATTTTTTTCGAATCTCTCAACAGTTGCATACAGTTGATTATTTCTTTTTATATTTCAATTTTCTTTTCTATACAAGCAAAAGTTGTTAAGTGAAACCCTCCCATTTTTTGCCTATAAATACTTCACCCTTGTAGTGCTCGTCTCATCATCACAAACACTCTCAAACCTTTCATACTGGCTCGTTATGGCTTCTTTTAATAAGTCCTCACTAGCAATTACATGCCTCACCTTCCTCTTATCCATTGCTGAAACCTCATTAGCCCAAAGCACCCACCAGGACTTTGTTGATGCGCACAACGCCGCCCGCGCCCAGGTCGGGGTGGCCCCGCTAGCATGGAACGACACCGTTGCTGCCTATGCCCAGACATATGCCAGCAAGCGCGCTGCCACTGGCTGTGCCCTGGAGCACTCGATGGGCCCGTACGGCGAGAACCTGGCGGAGGGCTATGGTGAGCTGAGCGGTGAAGATGCTGTCAAGATGTGGGTGAGCGAGAGGGCCAACTACGACCATCACTCCAATGCTTGCGTTGGTGGTGAGTGCTTGCATTACACGCAGGTCGTGTGGAGGAGCTCGATTCATCTCGGGTGCGCTAGGGTTAAGTGTAGCAATGGGTGGTGGTTTGTGACTTGTAACTATGATCCTCCAGGAAATTACGAAGGTGAAAGTCCCTATTAACTAATAATGAGCGTACTTTTCATTTGCATTGGTGACATAAAGTCAATGCGTACTAGAGACACTGACTAGCTATAGCCAGCTAGGAATTCTCCTGGTTGAAATTGAATATTGATAATTTGTCATATGTAGTTTGCTTTCCTTACACAAGAAGGATTCATGTGGATTAATAGTTGCCTTCTTTCTAATGGTGTAATGACATGTATAGCTAGATCTCTGCGCTCTTATCTCCGATAATAAAAACAGAAATATGGACTAAAAAGATTATGTTAACAAGTGATGGTGCGGTAGCGGTGCCATAGGGACCTTCTCGAGGGAGAGAAGAAGGAAAAGGAAATGAAAAATGAAAGAAAAGAAAGAAATAGGAAAAAAAGGGGAAAAGGGAAAAAATGATGAGGGCACATCTAAGTGATTGAATGTTCAAAGTGCTTATATATTCTCATCTGAAGGGAGAGTAAATTGAAAACGTAAACTCATCCCCATAAGCGGAGAAGAGCCAAGAAAATATACTAGCATCAAATAATAATTAACTTGATCAAAGCAGGTGCCAAACAGAAAAAATTATCCTAAGGAGCAAATTTATATGTACTAGAAAGTCCTACTACAACATTTTTTTTTTAACTCTGACGTGGTAATTTCCTAACAGTTATTGAAAGACACTATGATGAGTCAATGCATGAGTCTCGCTCATTTCATACCCAATTGTAAATAGCCATATAAATTAGTAAATATGTTCTAGCAAAATTTCTTATTAGATTTTCTATAGGAACACTCGTACTCTTATTATCTAATGAAATTTGTATTTTTTTTTCCCGTGAAACAATGACTTTTGGCTTCTTTCATGCATGGCACCTTATTCCATGATAGTGAAGCCACTCACATGTTGATTCACTGTTAGAAACGCCGATTATCAGCCGAAATTTATGATGATATACACCCACTTGTGGTTTATCCATTAAAAATGGCGTTTCCATATTTTCGATTTAAGAAGCGATGGTTGTTTTCTTTAATCTTATTGCTTATGATGATACACGGATGAATCGATATTTGCGTTCGGGCAAAGTGATTGCATTTATTTGTAATTCGAAGTTATTTTCAAATGGACAAGATACTTTCTCTGGTAAAATAGACGATAGTTCTCAACAGCGGTGATGTTGCTTTACCTCCTTCCTTTTGCACAAAAGAAATGCATGCTCATTAAAATCCTGATTCGCCGGACAGATGATTAAGGAGATCGAGGCTTTCAACCATCATAAAGTAAACTACAAGTCTAGAAGATGGTATAATATATCCATTATAAGTTTCCTTTTTTAGTCAAAGTATCCATTATAAGTTAAGTCACTGACATGACGATGAACATGGGCATTGTTGACACCTAATTTTGGTGACATATATAGTCATTTGCTACATAAAAAATTAAGAGTTGACCTCGACTCTTAAACAAAAACATTAATCAAATTGCATATAGATTTAACATTATTGGGCGAACGAAAAAAAATTCAATCAAGGAGAGTGCGAGCATGATTGAAATAGCAAGAATCATGGATGGCCAGGAGGAGTCATCGGATATCAGAATATGTGCGGAGCAGAAAAAATTAGAAGAAATATACTCTGGGGATATACTTGCTAAGGCATGTGGATCTCGGAAGAGAGCACATATCCACGGTTGATTACAGAGTATATTTGGTCAAATATTTGCTTGATTCTGGACAAAAGCTGAATTTTCGAGAGGCAACCAACCAATCTAGCATATTTCAGTTAGTCTAGAGGAGAAAATCGTGGGGTATCTTCTCATTTTAAGGCACAGCAATTGAGGAGGGTAAAATAAAGGAAGAAAGTAAAATGAAAGGAAGGCAAGAGACAAATGGGCAATGCTTTGCCGAAAATCATTCAGCTGAATGAAATATGAAAGGAAAACAGGAGGGGATCAATTTGATTGATTATGCGAGGAAGGTGGAAATTCTGGTCTGCCATTCTTGCTTTGACAGATATTCAAATCTCTGTGAGTGAGGAGCCAAATTTTTTTGTCAATCTTGAACATTAAAAGATCAAGAGCCAGGAAATCCATAAAAAGAAGGCAGAAAATTTGATAAAAAGGAAGGAATCAAAGCGTTCGAGGCTGATTTGAAGACCAGAGAGGAAATGATTAAGCCAGCCACGAAATCGTGCGTAAATTTGCCAGACCGTGAATTAAAGCAATGAGAAAAGGGAACTAAGAAAATTGCCCATAGAAAGAGATGCTTGGAGCCATTATAAAAGGAGGGGATAAAAGCAGTGGGATCATGAGTTTTCTCACATCATTTCTCACTATACTAACTTTTCAGCGATCTCACGATGCTGTGGTCCCTTGCACATGAAGAAGTTTATGAGCAGGAAGCGATGGAGAGAAAATGAGAGAAAACAGAGATGAAAATGCTTCTTCTATTATTTCAACTTCACGAGATCTACATCATGAGAGTTCTCCTTTTATATCTTCATTAGCTCTCTCTCAAGAATCTGTTCTACAGGTATTGAACAGTTGAAGAAGGTACAACTACCTAACTGAAGAGAAAACTAACTGATTACCAGAAAAAACAAAGACGAAACAGAATACAAGAACAGAGTACAAAACAGAGAGCTATAGCTCAGAGAGAGAGAGAGAGAGAGAGAGAGAGAGAGAACTCTTCGCTTTACAAGCTTCGCAGATTATTCATATGCAACACTACAATCCGTAGCATCTGTTCTTCTTCCTGTACACTTCTCAGCAGCATTTATATATTCTGCTTCTTCCTCATATGCTTTCCTCCTCCTGTTCTTGATGGCATTATTAGTAGCTGAGCTGCTGCTATTTACGAGTTGCCGCTATTCACTTTGTAGTCTTAACATCCCCCGCAAATTGGGCGGGGGTGAACAACCAATGCCCAATTTGAGACAAAGAGAAGAATGTGTTAGTCTGGATAAAGATTTTGTAAAAATATCAGCAATTTGATTGTTGCTGGGAATATATCTAACACATAAGGATCCAGAGGCAACTTTTTCTCGAACGAAGTGAAAATCAACCTCAATATGTTTCGTTCGAGCATGAAGTATAGGATTAGCTGTGAGGGATATTGCAGATTGATTATCATAGAATAGTAAGGTTGGAGAGTGTAGAGGAAGGCCAATATCTCTTAGAACAAAAGTAATCCAAGTAAGCTCAGCACTTGCCGAAGCAAGTGCTCTATATTCTGCTTCAGTAGATGAACGAGAAACAGTTGTTTGTTTCTTGGCTGTCCATGAGATGAGATTAGAGCCGAGATAAGTACAGAAACCTGTGGTAGATCGTCTGGTTTGAGCACAACCAGCCCAATCTGCATCAGAAAAACCATATAAATTGAGAGAACTTCGAGAGTGAAGGGAGATGCCGAGGTGAATTGTTCCTTTTACATAACGAAGTACTCTCTTCGTTTAAGGAAGTCACCAACGGTGGGTTGTTGCATTTTCGACACAAGATATTTGTTGCAAATGCAAGATCGGGGACGAGTGATAGTGAGATATTGTAAGCCACCTACTAAGCTTATGTAGTCTATGGGATTTGGAAGAAGATCAGCATCTGTTTTCAATGTGACCGGTTTAAGAGAAAGAGGTGTGGCAATAGGTTTGCAGTCAGACATTTGTGCACGAGAGAGTAAGTCAAGAGCATATTTGGTTTGACACAAAAATAACTCGGTGGATGTTCGTGTAGCTTCAATTCCAAGAAAATAATGGAGGTGGCCAAGGTCTTTCATATGGAATTGAATGCGAGAGAGTGAATAAGTGTCTGCAGCAACGTATCTGAGCTACCAGTCAGGATTATATCGTCAACATATAGCAATAGAAGTACTGTCTCTTGACCTTTGTGAAGTATGAACAAAGAAGGATCAGTTGAGCTGCAGAAAAAACCAGCTTCAAGCAAAAAATTGCTGAACTTGTCATACCAAGCACGCGGTGCTTGACGCAGTCCATAAAGTGATTTCGAAGACGACATACATGCGAGAGTCTTTGTGGATGTACAAAGCCAGGGGGTTGCTCCATGTAAACTGTTTCATTTAAGGTGCCATGCAAAAAGGCATTCTTGACATCAAGTTGATGTAGAGACCAGTGTTTTATCATTGTCACAGAGAGTATAATTCGAACAGTGGCATGTTTAATAACAGGACTAAAGGTTTCTGTAAAATCTATTCCTTCTTCCTGATGAAACCCCTTGGCTACTAGTCGAGCCTTCAATCGATCAAGGCTGCCATCTGATGTAAGTTTAGTCTTGAACACCCATTTACAACCTATAACATTCATGTCATTGGTACGGGGAACTAAGAACCAAGTGTGATTTTGATGTAAAGCATCCATTTCTTGTTGCATTGCCTAATGCCATCCTGGATCTGCTAGAGCAGATTTTATTGACTTTGGTTCTGGAGGAACTCGATATTCAGCAAGGCATGCATATCGAGGATTTATTTTGATGATGCCAGATTTAGATCTAGTTTGCATAGAATGAGTAGATAGTGTACCTTGTAAGTCTGTTTGAATATTAGAACCAGCTTGTTCCATATCTGGTTCAATTGTTGTCTCTGTTGTGGAACCAGTGATTTCTACTTGTTGTGAAATATTCTGAGACGTAGAAGATGCTTGATCCATAGGTAATTCAGTTGTAGAAATAGAAAGCGATGGTTCGTAGAACTAGTAGAGATTATTTGTTCATTTTGTTTGCTCAACTTGTAGGGTCTTGTACATAACTTTTGTATGATGAGATAATGAAGTGTTTATGTAATGTCTTTGGAAGGTTGTAAAAATTTCTCTTCTTCTGTCCATAGCTTATACAAATGTGTGTAAGTTGAATAAGTTGTTGCTAATTTCGAGAGAAAGGAAAGAAGGTCTCATCAAATACCACATGTCGATCGATGTACACATGACCGGTGGTAGGAACAAGACATCGATATCCCTTATGGTGAGTCTCGTATCCTAGAAAAACACGGGTAAGGGATCGTGGATCAAGCTTGTCTTGTGCATAGGGTCGAAGGCGGGGATAGCAAGCACACCCAAACACTCGAGATGATCATATCTTGGCTTATGCTGATATAACTTGCTAAAGGGAGACTGCATCTTTAACTTTGGAGTGGGAAGAATATTGACAATATAATTGGCTGTCACGAATGCATCAACCCAGAATTTTAATGGAAGTTTTGCATGATATAGCATAGCCAGACCAAGATCAACTATATGACGATGTTTTCTTTCAGATATTCCATTCTGTTCAGGTGTATATGGACAGGAGACATCTTTGTTGAATACCACAATTACGTAAGTGAGTTCGAACTTATTCTTGATAAACTCTCCTCCACCATCACATTGGAAAATCTTGATCTTACGGTTGAGTTGGTTTTCTACTAGTCTACGAAACATCGGGAAAATATCATAGAAGTCGACTTTAGCTTCAATGGATAGATCCAAGCTGAACCGAGAGAAGTTGTCAACAAAAATGACATGGTACTTGAAATTCTGAAAAGAATTAAGCTGGAGAAGGTCCCCGAGATATCACAATGAATTTGTTCTAGGGGTTTAGTAGCTATAGAATTCGACAATGGGAAAGGTAGAGCAAGTACTTTTAGCTAGTTGACAACTTCTACATACAAATTGTGGTTCTATATGGCACTTTGAATTAGCTTTTGATTCTTCATATGCTTCAGGATATTCTGATTTGTATGAGCTAGACGTTGATGCCGGACATTCTCTCCAGTAATCTTTTGTCTTTGAGTGAAGAAGACCTCTACAAAGCAATAGGATCTACTCGTAAAGTCCTTTAACCTTCCTTCCTAACATCTTGGTTGTGTTGGTGATCTTGTCCTTTATGTACACCCCGAGTTTGTCAAAGACAAATGAACGGGGATAATCATCTGTTAGTTTAGAACCGAAAGAAGGTTTTTCTTAATTTCTGGAACAATCAACACATCATTTAGAGGTAAGACATCAGTAGCAGTATTCAGCAATGCATTACCAATGTATTTAACAGGTAAGCATGAACCATTGCCAATCATGACTGTATCAGTACCAGCATTCTTAGAAAAGTTATGAAGAATACCAGCATTAGCAATAATGTGAGCTGTTGCTCCGATTGTCGGATACCATTCATTACCATTTGCTTCCTCAATATGTAGTGCTGATAAAGCTGTTGGTATCTCCTCGGCTTGGTAGGAATTATCAAATCGATACCAACGGTGTAATGCATCATGACCAGGTCTTCGCAGATTTGACACTCCGTCGAGTGTTCTCTCGTTGTTTTCTCCACCTGCATATTTGTATGAAGAGTTAAATTTGAAGATGGATAGGTCTTGGTATCGAATACCTTTGTCTTTGAGCCATTATATGGTCGAATCCACGACCGAACCCAAAGCGAGAGGAGGTATGAAAGCTGCTTAGGGCTGCCGACTTCCCTGTTCATAGTTCGAGCTATTATTTCTGTAACTCATACTTCTTTCAGGGTATCCAAAGTTTCTATATCTGTTATTGAATGACCTTCCTCTTCCATAATTTCTTCCTCCACGACTATTCCCTCTTGAACTTCCAAGACTATTATTCTGTTGTACAAAATCTCTGTTAAACTCCTCTTTGTGTATAGCTTCAGTCTTCCTCTGGCCATAGTAGGCTAGATTTGGACTGAACTGATTCGAAGAATAGTTTTGTAGCCTTGTTTCAAATCTTTCTAAATGTGAGATTACTTCATCATATTCTGGTTGAGGCTTTAAACAATAAATTGTTGTTTTAAAGCTCTCATACTCAGATCCCGAGACCTTCCAAAACACCAAACAGTTTTGTTATTTCATCCACTTGGTTTCCCTATTGCATTCAATTGATCACATATTGATTTATACTCTACGAGATATGTTGATAATGTTCTATCACGCTTCGACAAGCCTGCAGTTTTCCCCTTAACTCAAACTCCTTTGCCACAGATTTTTGTGTAAACCGATTGAGCAAAGTCTCGCCAAACTTCATATGCAGTATTTAGGCCAATTATCAAAGCGAGTATGTTTTACGAAACAGCACCACTAATCCAAGAGGATACAAGCTGATCTGTCTTGATCCAATCATTATAATCGGGATTAGAAACCTCGTAGTTTGACCTCCTTCTTCAACCTGCAATGTTTTAGCGGGTGGTGGAACTTCTCCATTAACAAAACCAAATAGGTCTTGACTTCTTAAGAACCTATGAAATTGGGCTTGCCACAGAAGGAAATTATCCTCAGCTAATTTGATGGTAACAAAATTCGAGATATTGACATGAATAGGAAATGGATATCTCAAGCTTCTTGCTGCCATTCTACTCTTCCAGATCTTCGAACAACTTTAGTTGCAAACACAAACTCTACTAGTTTTGCAGTATGTTGCTACGAGTATATTTCTGATGATGAAGATTTAGATGTAGATGAGAAATACCAACTCACAGATCTGTTGGAAGATATAGATGTCTCATAGATCAACGAAGCTTTGAATCGACTTCAATCTGCTGTAGATTCAGCCATTTTTATGCAGCATCGAGATGACTTCTTCGGGATGCACCGCTCTGATACCATGAAGAAGTTTATGAGCAGGAAGCGATGGAGAGAAAATGAGAGAAAACAGAGATGAAAATGCTTCTTCTATTATTTCAACTTCACGAGATCTACATCATGAGAGTTCTCCTTTTATATCTTCATTAGCTCTCTCTCAAGAATCTGTTCTACGGGTATTGAACAGTTGAAGAAGGTACAACTACCTAAGCGAAGAGAAAACTAACTGATTACCAGAAAAAACAAAGACGAAACAGAATACAAGAACAGAGTACAAAACAGAGAGCTATAGCTCAGAGAGAGAGAGAGAGAGAGAGAGAGAGAACTCTTCGCTTTACAAGCTTCGCAGATTATTCATATGCAACACTACAATCCGTAGCATCTGTTCTTCTTCCTGTACACTTCTCAGCAGCATTTATATATTCTGCTTCTTCCTCATATGCTTTCCTCCTCCTGTTCTTGATGGCATTATTAGTAGCTGAGCTGCTGCTATTTACTGAGTTGCCGCTATTCACTGTAGTCTTAACAGCACATACCACAACGCAGTCCATTTCTTGAGTCTTCGGTCCTCGGGTGAGTTTCCAACAGCGTCTGCAAAGCCCTGCCATGACTAAAGACCTCAGTTCCTACTACTTCCCAAACATTACACTTGCCGTCACCGTAAAGCCCTTCCTCGTCGCTTCTCACTGTTACAGTGCTGCTGTTCACTGCTGCGTTACTGCTGATTGTCGTCAATTTCTGCTGTTTGTTGCTGCTGCGTTACTGCTGCTCGTCGTCAATTCCTGCCGTTTGCTGCTGCTGTTTACTGCTGCTCGCTGCTGTTTATCGCTGCTCGCTATTATTTATGGTGACTAAGAAATAGGGGCAAAGAGTGAACGAGAGGAATCAATTCGGGAGAGGACATTCATGTTGAGCTATCTTGAGTGTAAATGTGCTCTGTTCTGTGTAATAACCTGTGGTCGTCCGATGGTGAATGAGCGGCAGCTGCTAGTGATCATAGATGGTGTGACTGAGAAAGGATGAAAGATGGGGAAGCCTCTTGAAATCGATTATCCGAGAGATTTTCCTGGCCGTTCAGAAATTTATTGAGTCCTTCCCTTCCAAAACTCTATATTTCTACTCTGAACACACGGGAGCTATTGTGGCCATCGATGGTGGAGCGATGATAGCTATTGGCGGACTGACAGTGACGGAGAAGAAAATCATGGTGGATTGACGTCTTGGCTCTTGGGAGTCGTGCAATGTCATTTTAGGCAAGCTAACCACGTCGTCTTATACGGCGTCATTTTACACGTCCATGTGTTCTTGATTTAAAATAAAATATGCCAAATCATTGGCCAGATCCGAATTAACAAAAGTGGATCAGATAATTTATGCCATTGCGTTAAATTAATCAGCATCCATTTTGATGTTCCAAGCACTCAATTTTCTTAGATTATTCAGTGAGAGGCGCCAACACAAGTATATTTATGTCTCTTTTAAATAAAATCAAATTCCTCCCTAGCATGAGGTTAAACTGCTATGTTTATCGGAGTCAACCCCAAACGTAAAATGGGGTAATGATAACACTGAGGGGGTCCTAACGGGGTTCACACCCCTATCTCCCTTGCCGATCCTCGCGATGCCTTCCCCGGGTAACCAATCCTGGGCGTGGTACAAGGAAACACGGCTGCGTGTTTGAGACATTGAGATTGAGAAGAACATTCACATCATGTTCAGCGAAAAGAATTGAGACATCCAGATCCAGACTGAGATGTCAAGATTTTTTTAAAAGCTCGAAATATCTAGATCTAGACTAAGATATAACGAGAAAGCTCGAAAAACATTCACATCCAAAGTGAAATGTTTAACGAAAAGAATCAAGACATCCGGGTCCAGACGAGATGTCAAGATATTTGAAACTCGAAATACCTAGATCCAAACTAAAACACGGCTGCGTGTTTCCTTGTACCATGCCCAGGATTGGTTACCCGGGGAAGGCATCGCGAGGATCAGGCGAGCGGGATAGGGGTGTAAACCCTGTTAGGACCCCCTTAGTGTTATCATTACCCCATTTTACGTTTGGGGTTGACTCCGATAAACGTAGCAGTCTAACCTCATGCTAGGTAGGAATATTAAAATTTCAATTATAAAAGTTACGCAATTGTTTTGACCAGAATTTTTCATCAAAGACACTTTTTCCTCATTTGGTACTTAAGTAAGCTGATAAAAACTTTTGGAACTAAACTGAATATTATACGAAACTTTTAATACTTCCAATATCTTTTTGCCCCTTTAAATTGGCCTATTATGGCTTCCTTTATCGAGCCCTCACCTCACCTTCTATCTTTGTCACTATCGAAACCTCACTAGCCTAGGACTTTGTCGACACGTAAAACGCAGCCCGCGCCGTAGTCGGAGTGGCCCTGCTCACGTGGAACAACACCGTCGTGGCCTACGCCCAAGGATATGCTAGCAAGTGTGCTGTCAGTGGCTGCGAACGGGAGCACTCGATAAACCCATATGACGAGTACCTAGCCGAGGGCTACGACGAGTTGAGTGCCGTAGATGCTATGAAGATGTGGGTGAGCGAGAGGGCAAATTACGACTAACGGTCCAATGCTTCCGTTGGCGGCGAGTGCTTGCATTACACGCAAGTACACTGATAAGATGTCAATTGATGTTAATAATAGATCGTGTAGACCTATCATGAATTTGATGACTCACAAATACACCAGGTATGACTGAATATTTTGCACTCATTGGTAGGCTCCGATAATACATCCTACGGCCTCGTTGCTGAAGTGGGCTGGACCAAGGGCTTTGAGGCTCAACGTAGTCCGAGCAATAATTCATTATAGTTAATTTGATCAAATATCTTTTTTAGTTTATCTACCTTGAAATACAAATTTTGTAAATATTGGAAGAGAAAATGAGGCTCAAAACAGATAAAGAAAAGCATCTTATGACACTTTTAAAGTTAAATACTACAAAATTGTGGAATTATTTTCTATATGTGTTTCCAATTTGTCTATTATTTAGCTCAACTTTTTTTGCTTAAAAAAATAGACAGTCCATGTGATTGGGCCGAAAAATACCAGAGGGCAAGTTTGGCACTGGCCAAAACCCGCCAGCTTAATCTTTGATGTTTTATCTCATGGAGCATTCCCATCATATTAAAGTGGGGATTGGGACTAGGCGCCCCTTATTCCCTCCACTAGCAAGCGATTGCATTAAAAGTTTATTAAAAATGAACGATGCGATAATACTCCAGGAGATAATTTGAAAGGGAAATAAAAGTGTGAGGACTCGAAATAAGCTTGTAGGTTTCATTCAATCGACCAATGGAAACTTCACGGATCATTTAATAAAGAAGATTTAATGCATATTCCTAGTATATTTAACATTTCTCTAACCTCAATGAAGAAGGCACCATATAATATATTTGGAAGTTATCAATAAATTTCCAATCGTAACCCATAATAAATATTTTACTCAAACATTATATATTTTCGGATTTGGCTATCATGCAAACATAAGTTAAAAGAAATTGCAGCTTGGCTACTTGACCTTGATGTTTCAGCTTTTGGTGCTTGACTCACAACTGACATGGACTTCAAAACAATTTCGTTTGAAAAGCCAAAAGAAACAATCAAACGTAGGGGAGAAAGCTTTAACCCAAAGCATAAGCGAATCAATTAGTCTATTCTAATGCGAAAATCGCTCCTAGTTTTCTTGAATCGAAGTGCACGGGACGCAATCTCTTTTCCCTATGGAAGCGAAAAAGCTTTCCCCATGATTGACGTACATTTCTTTTGAGGGCCGGAAGGAAATTCCCAAGTGCTTTTTTGATGACTTGACCATGAAAAGCATTGGACTGACCACACAATGCATCGCACTTGAGAAAAACAAAAAATGATTTTCGCCTCAGATAAAGATCATGATCCTCGCACATCACATCGCGATTAAAGAAATTATAATTTTAAAATCCTTTTGCTTTGCTTTCACATTTCTAGATTGAAAAGATACCAAAACTTATTTCATTCGGCCGAAAAAAAAAAAAAAAAAAAAAAAAAAAAAAAAAAAAAAAAAAAAAAAAAAAAAAAAAGCTTGTTGGATGACTTTTCAAAAAGAGATTTTTTGGAAAATCTTTTCCTTTTGGAAAAGGAGAGAAACGATATTATTATACAAAAAAAGTTAGTTGATTAGTGATAATGATTTGTGTGTCCATATTGACAGAGTAAATATCATTAAACTATCATTAAAGGAGGGTTTTATTCATTTTTTCTAGAGGTCATCCGGAGGAGGGTCATTGTTAATATGAGGCACCAACTTATCCGTCATGTGACCCCAGACATTTCAAAATAGTTTACTATAAATTTTATAGTATGAAATTGAACCCCTTGAATCATTTAGAAGTTGTATGTAGATCATCTTCAAAATTAAAATCTGTTTGATCATCCTTATAAAGTTTAAATATGTTCAATACCTTTATGGCCCCATCACTTCTTGTGCTTGCATTCGAAAGATGTGAAGAACTTTAAGGAGTGTCGACCATATCTCAGTGGCAGCTTGAGAGGATGTTTGAGAGGACATTTCTTACAACATTGAAAAGAACGATAACAATATATGAAGTTAAATTATGTTTTATTGATCCTACCCCATTTATGTTTATTTCACCTTTTTAATATAATCTTTAAGAAAGGATAAGTCTCTAAAACCTCTCAACGAATGTTGAGTTTTCCTCTCTATCCCTTGCGTGATAGCTACCCTCCATTCCCCAAAAACCCACTAACTTGAACCCTAAAAATCTCTCCCATGGCTGCTTCTGGATTGTTTCCACCCGATTAACCCTCCCACATCCTCACCCTTTTCTGAATCCATCCACAGTGCCTGGATTGGAGCTTCGACTACCCTCCCTTCGACTTCCGAGGAGACCCATGGAAGATCCCCTTGTGGTTACAGCGAATCCTTCCTTATCAAAGCTTCCAGGAGGAATACGATGCTTCTCTTCGATCGATAACAGCTGGTAAGGTGCGTAATCCTGCAGCCTTGCAGTCTTTTTCTAAGCATCCTGTCCATTTGAAGAGAATCCCTGCAATACACAACCATCACAAACCCTACTTAGACCCAAAGAACCCCAACACCAGAAAATCACCTACAGACTTCCTTCTGCCTATTTTCTCGGAATTTATAAACCCACACACTCCCAATGCAGACACAAACCAACCTTCGAGCTCCCTTCATTCCAGAATTCACACCTTGCAACACTCACTAAGCTCAGCACACCTGGTAGGCAATGGCAGGGGGGGAGGATAACTACCTAAGAATGGTTGCCCTGTGTCGAAGAATGGGCGACTTATGGTCTGAAGAGGATATAACAGATCTAGGGGCGGATATCCCAGAGCAAGCACGTCAAGAAAGTGAATTAACTCTCTATGGCAAGCTTTATTCCAAACCAAATATTAATTTCCAGGCTTTCCTCACCACTATGAGAAGAGCTTGGAAAACTGACTCACTTAAATGTGAGCAGATTGAAACAGGTTTTTTCTCTTTCTTATTTAGCTCCATTGAAGAGAAAAAAAGGGTCTTAGAATCGGGACCGTGGTCTTTCGCAAGTAATCTGCTGGTCCTAAAGGAAGGAGATCCGAATGTACCTGAGCATTGCTATGACTTCTCGCCCTATGCATTTTGGGTGCACATTGTAGGCCTCCCTCGCGCCAGGGTAACTGAAGAATCCATTCGGCGACTAGTCTCTAAATTGGGGCAAGTTGAAGAGATCAAAATAGAAGCAAAAAACAATAATTCCCGGAAAAATGGTAAGGCAAAGGTGTTGCTGAATCTGGCAAATCCACTCAAAACAGGTACCATTATCACTGTAGGGGATAAAAAATGGTGGATAGAATTTAAGTATGAAAGGCTCCCACACTTCTGCTTTTCTTGTGGGCGCATTGGACATTTTGCTAACTTCAGCTCAGAAATACCTTATGAGGAAACCGGCTTAGCTCAAGGTCAGCCAGGGCGCTATGGGTCGTGGTTGAAGGCAGAAATCCGAGATGTCAGCCCCTCTTTGGAAGACCTTTTATGGGAAAATAGAACTCACTGCCATGGATGAGGAGGTTGTGATGGAAACTCCCATTATGGCTACAAACGAATCCCTGAGAACAGAGTCAACAGAAACGAATGATTTAGCAATAGTCCTTCGACACCCTGATGTGAAGGAGAACCAAATTGAGGCCCCAAAGACAGAACAAACAGCACCAAACAGCAGTAAAAGACCACATCAAGACAACCTGTTACTTCTCTCTTCTACAGGAACTGATGAGGAACAAATGAAGGCAAAGAAAGGGAAGGCTATATACAAAGCTCCAGTGGTCAAAAAACAGAAGCGAGTCTGCCCTTATGAGAAGAAGACCTCACCGGACCTCTTAATGGATGAAGAACAACTCTTTTGGATGCCCCAATTCAGTCATGGGAAGGGGCTAATGCATGGGTTTTGGTGGCTGGCCCTAATAAGCCACCCACACAAAGATGAAACTACTAAGCTAGAACTGTCAGGGGCTGGGTACACCCTTGACAGTTCAGCACCTAAGAGCCCTAGTGGCTCAGGAAAGGCCCAACATGGTTTTCCTCATGGAAACCAAGAATAAGTCATATGTTATTGATAGAGTGCAGAGAAGGATTCAGCTCCCATATTCTCTGATTATCGAGCCTGTTGGTATTGCGGGAGGCCTAGCTCTATTGTGGGATGAGGAAGTGAAAGTGGAAGTGGACAGCAGCTCAAACGAGGTCATTCATGCCAAATGTCAAGACTTACACAGTGGCTATTCAATGTGGATATCCTTTCTACATGCATCAACCAACTTCCAAGAGAGAGTAAGACTATGGAACTCTTTGCAAGACAGCAACTATAACAATACATTTCCATGGTTGTGCATAGGTGACTTTAATGAAGTGCTTTACCAATGGGAGAAGGTCGGGAGGCGAGAGCGGACCGCTATAGAATTGCAGCTTTCGGGGCTTCTTAGACGCTTGCTCAATGATGGACATTGAGAATAAGGGCTGCGCCTTCACCTGGTCAAACAACAGGGAAGGCAATGAATTAGTGAAAAAGAGACTGGATAGAGCAATATGTAATATGGAATGGAGAGTTCTTTACCCGAATGTGGAGGCTTTTGCTTTCCCGGCAATAGGGTCCGACCACAGCCCTATCCTATTATCCTTAAATCCACCAGAGTTGAGAAGAAAGAAACTATTCCGCTTCGAAACATATTGGCTAGAACATCCAGAATGTGAGAAGGTGATCAAGCAAGCTTGGAATGAAAATCAAACAGATTCACTCACTATGGTAGGTAAAACAAGGCGGGTAGCTGTTGAATTAAGCAAATGGAGCAGGAGGATCTTCCCAAATGCTCAAAAACAGATTTCTCCACTCAGATGCAGGCTCCAAGCATTGACGAATAGTACTGAAAGGGAGCAAAATAGAGAGGAAATCAGCAACGTTAAAAGAAAAATTGAAGAATTATGGCGACAAGAAGAGATGTACTGGTGTATGAGGTCGAGAATTCAATGGTTAAAATGGGGAGACCAAAATTCCAAGTTCTTTCATGCTACAACAGTGCAAAGAAGACAACGAAACAAAATTTCCATGCTACGACTCAATGACCGGACACTGGTGCGGGGACCCCTCTACCCTTAAACACCATATTTGCAATTTCTATCAATCCCTTTTCAGTTCGGTGGGAGAAAGAAACTATCAACCGGTTTTAGATCAATGTCCAAGTGATGGTGAATGAGGATATGAATGCGACCGATCAAACCGGTGACACGAGAGGAAGTTAAAGCGGCGGTTTTCCAGCTAGGGGCTACAAAAGCACCGGGCCCAGATGGACTCAATGGAGCATTTTATCAAAATCACTGGCCTATTATACATGAAGATATATTCAGCATGGTTCACTCCTTCTTTGAACAAGGTACTTTTGATCATGTACTTAATAGAACGCATATTACTCTCATCCCTAAAGTCACAAATCCAGAAGAGATCACCCAATTTAGGCCTATAAGCCTGTGTAACTTTAATTACAAGATTATAGCAAAGGTGTTGGCCAATAGACTGAAACCATGGCTTCCAGACCTCATTTCAGTGGAGCAAAGTGCTTTCTTAAAAGATCGCCAGATACAGGACAACATTTTCATAGTCCAAGAGGTGATTCATCAACTTAGGGTGAGAAGGAGAAGGCGTAATTTTCAGGCCATCCTAAAACTAGACATGTAGAAGGCTTATGACAGGGTCGAATGGGATTTCTTATGCGATTATATGCTGAAATTGGGGTTTAATATCAAGTGGGTCAGCTGGATAAAGCATTGCATCTCATCAGTGTCTTTTAGTATCCTTGTTAATGGAGAACCCTCAGCTGTCTTTAGGCCCACCCGAGGAATTCGACAAGGCGATCCTCTTTCCCCCTACCTATTTATTATCATGGCCAACGTCCTATCCACTCTTATGGGCAAAGCAATCTCAGATGGAAGCATCGAGGTATCCGCCTAAACCCCACATGCCCAACTCTCTCACATCTTCTCTTTGCTGATGATGCAATTTTTTCCTAAATGGAACAATAGGAGAAGCTCAGAATGTGGCTAATGTGCTGAACCAATACTGCTATGTGTCGGGACAAGCAATAAATCTAAACAAATCAGGGCTGTTCACTGGAAGAGATTGCCCACAGAGCTTAAAACATAACCTAGCTGCTGAATTGAGAGTTCCAATCATAGAAAAAACAGGTAAATACTTGGGTATTCCATCCGATTGGGGTCAAACTAAAAAGCAAATGTTTGCATGGATCCTCACTAAAGTTGAACGAAAACTCGAAGGATGGAAAGAAAGATTGATTTCAAAAGCGGGGAAGGACATTCTCATCAAGACAGTTATTCAAGCCCTACCTCAATATGCTATGTCTATATTCAAAATTCCAGCATCCATCTGTCGGACTATCGAGCAGCGAATAGCCTCTTTTTGGTGGAAACATAATGCGGCTAGAAGAGGTATACACTGGAAAAAGTGGGAAGATCTGAAAAGAAGGAAAGATTGTGGGGGCCTCGGTTTTAAAGATTTAATGGATTTTAATAAAGCAATGCTGGGGAAGCAAGCTTGGAGATTTGTTCAAACACCGAATGCATTATGGTGCAAAGTTCTCAAAAGCATTTACTTCCCTAGAGGCGAGTTCTGGTCAGCAAACAAAGGTTTTCGACCTTCGTGGGGGTGGCAAAGCCTATTGATGGGAAGAGACACGATTGAACCTGATTCTAGATGGGTAGTGGGGGATGGACAGCACATAAGAATTCGACAGGACACCTGGCTACCGTCAGGAAAACTATTTGGCCCTGCAAATCGAAATGAACCAAGGGTAGTGGCTGATTTAATTGATCAGGAGGCACATGACTGGGATATCCAACGAGTGAACAACCTATTCGAGGAAGGGATCGCAACAGAGATCTTAGCCATTCCTATCAGCATAACGCCCTCCCCAGACAAGCTAGTTTGGACAGCAAATAGATCGGGATCCTACACTGTGAAAAGCGGCTACAACAGAATACACAACAAGGATGAAATCTCCACTACAAATACCCCATCCTCATCCTACCAAATCCCCAAGGCGCGCGTGGCATGAAATATGGAAAATTCAGACATTTCCCAAAATTCGTTTCTTCCTATGGAATCTATGCACCAATACACTTCCTACAAAGGAAAATCTGTACAAAAGGCAAATGCTACATGACCCTACCCGCGATATGTAGACACGCCCCGAAATCAGCAGAGCACCTCTTCACTCTCTGTGCCTGGACCAAAAACATATGGTCAGATCCTCATTTCCATGTCGACACATCCCCAGAGCGAATCACTCGCATAGACAAGTGGATCTTTGAAAATCTTACCTCACGAGCTGATCACCACTCAAAAGCCCTGTTCGCCGGAGCGCTATGGCAGATCTGGAAGTGCCGAAACAGCGTGGTCTTCCAAGGACGAAAGCCAAACCCATATGCAGTCAAAACTGAAACAAATCTCACAGCAGAACTCTTCCTGCAGTGGAACATGCCGCAGAAGAAAAATGGAGAAAAGTTACCGACAGCCCACCGACCAGAGCTGAAATGGAACCCACCTGCAGCAAAGGAGATGAAAATCAACGTTGACTGCTCCTGGTGTGAGTCGTCCAAGGTTGGATCGATTGCTGGAGTCTGCAGAAACAACGCCGGAACCCTCACCCATGGATTCGCGAAGCCGATTTTTGCTCCGTCCGTGTGGGTCGCCGAAGCACTAGCACTAAGAGAAGCGGTACTTTGGGTGAGAACCAGGCGTCTCGCACGAACAGGGGAGAACTCATAACTCCAAGAAACTGATCTGCACATGCTCATTTCATCAGATAACCTATTACTTACAAACAGCCTATTAGGCCTAGAAGAACCACCATGGCCGGGCCGGCCCATTGTAGTAGACTGCAGAGAAATTTTGGCCAAACTTAATGGAGTATCCGTCATCTATGAGCCACGAGACACCAACAAAGACGCGGATTGGGTTGCCAAAGCCCATCGAACTAACTCACTTCCTAGCAATTGGATGGTTAATCCTCCTCACTCTCTATGCTTAATCTTATGTTTAGACATGCCTACTTTTGGTGCCCCTTTAGCGGGTTAGTAATGAAATTATTATCTTTCGAAAAAAAAAAAAAAAAAATATATATATATATATATATATATATATATATATATAATCTTTAGTTTGATTGCTGACTTCACACCTCTTTCATGATATGGCGTAAGCTACATAGCCACCATGTATTTAGTAAGAAATTTCTAGTGAAGTACATGTAGCATTACTTTTGAAATACTTGTTTCACCATGCCCACTAAAACATTACATTTTTACACACTTTATATTAGGGGTGAGCAATTTCAGATTCTGTACATATTCTACCTGAAACTTGAAACGTATCCATTAGAACAGGTTCTTCATTTTCCAGAACTTAGAACCTACCTTGTCACAGGTTCCATGGTTGGTTCCAAGGTTTAACTGGGTTCATCTTTATTATTAATTGAACAATTGTAGTGAATTATCATATTTAATAATCACAATTTGTTGTTACAATTCATTATCCATAATTTATATTTAAACACATGAAAAATATGAAACATCAATAAATTAAAAGTCTTAGTCATAAAATAGAAGCTCGAACTAGCAATTTCAGATTATACACTCATTATCAAATATTATGGAATATCGCAAGATCGCTCGAATATATAGACCAAGAAAAATGCAAAAACTTATTTTAGGTTCTAGGTTCCAGGTTCTTGACTCTAGGTTCCACCAACTTAGAACCTGGTACTTACTAATCGAAATAGATTCCCCAATTTTTGGAATTTGAAACGTACCATGCATATCTTAAGATCTAGAACCGGACAAGTTCCCACTAATTCGGTTATTAGGTTTCAAGTTCTACTGAAGAACCATACTCATCTATACTTAATATGTTGGGGCAACATTGTAAAATGCATTAGATTCATGTCAATCTAGTGCATCATAATTCTCGACTGGAGTAGTTAATTTCCATGTGGGACTTACATAATCTAAACTTGATTAGACTCATAAAAGTCCAATAAACATACTACCATGGTGATCATATTGGCAAGAACTATTGAAGTTTCCTAATTAGAATGTCTTTTATTAACAGGTTCAACCGTTTCTTAGAATTGTCACTTATCAAAGAGATTTCGTCCCAAAAGTCTCTAAATTTATGCATCCCTTGCAAAAGGTCTTGAAGAAGAGTCCACTCCCATGGAAAAGAGAGCATACTAGCGCAGTTAAGGTGTCAAAGGAGAAATTATTGCATACTTCCCCATTGCAAGTTCCATTTGATGGCAAGTGAATCTTGCGAATGAATGCTAGTGAAAATTATTGGATAGCAGTTTTGCTCTGAGAAATTGACGGAAAGCAGTACATTTATGAATATAAAAGTGGACTACTTTTGCTTGTCGAACTTCACTACCACTCTACATTGAAAGAAACCTTTGCCATCAAATATGAAACTAAAAAAATTGAATTTTAATTGTTTGGCTATCATTTCTTTGTTGAAATGAAAAGTCCTTTCCCATGTGATGAAGTTTAAAGCCAAAAAGCAGTTTCGCATCCTCAATTTGTTCAATGGGTAGAGTGGTTTTTAAATTGCTCTTTTGAAACCAAACATATCAAAGGAGAGAAGAACATCCTTGTAGATCTTCTTACAAGACCCAAATACTTCTCATCCTTTTACATGTTCACATTTGACCAATTACAAAGTAGTATCGTGAGGGAAGGGAGAAAAGAACCCCACTAGGGAGATATGCCACTTAAAACACTTCAGCTTGTCCTTCCCAGATAAATCTATAGAAATACGAATCCTCTCTTTGGGGAATGTCAATTGAAGATAGCAATATGAAGATTTAAATTTCATAACATTTGAGATTAATCCATACTGTCCGCTTATCCGTGTCTTCACATTCAACATCACCAATTTTCCAGAGGAGTTAAAATGGTTCAATTGGTATCCGTTTTATAGTTATACTTCAGCCACTGAAATCCCTATAGAGACTGTCTGTAGGATCATTACTGTCATTCTTATTGAAGGTTTTTAGTAACATTATTGTATGCATTTTGCAGAAGTTCTTGAGTGCTTTCACCCTTCTCCGAGTTGGCAAATCCTATTCTCCACCGAATTGAAGTCAAACTAAGTTCATATTACTATTTTCTTCAACAGAAATGGTGACTTCAAACCTCAGGACTACTAGGACAAATCAATTGTCCCTATCCCATTGTTAAATTATAAAAATCTTATGGCTGTAGTTTCAGGGAAATTCATAGAGAATAGCAAGAATTTCAGAGGATCCTAAGTGAAGAGAATCAAACTGTTCCGAAGTTTTTGCGGCTTATTACTTATCAAGAAGAAATGCCATGGGATGGTTCCCATGGATATCATGCTGCCAAGGATGCCATCCACTAGGCATTAGATGAGTATGAGCGGACTCAGCCAAAACCTAGGGAACTTTGGAGAATCTTATCTTGAAGACACAAGGTAACCGGATATTTAACTCTGACAAAGATCCCAATCTCGACCTAAATCATGAACCTGTCAATAAGTAAATGAATCTATTAGAGTTCACATGACCACTATGTTAAAGTTATAAGCTTTGTAGTGCTATTGAGTTTGTACCATGTATTATTTACTTTGTACTGACCTTTTTCAGCTTTTGTTAATCCTGTAATATTCCCTTCTTGGTCATGAAAATGTTTGTATTATTATCCTTAATCTTAGCTGGGATGTGATGTTTGAATAAAAGACAGTCCAGAGAAGAGAAAATTTCCCAAACTTCTACTCTCCAATGTTCTTATTAACTATTCTCACAGAGACCTGTTGATATTGGAATTATAGAATTCCGATCATGATCAGATAAGATGAATTGATTCAGTAAATATACTCTCCACTTGTCACTTTAAATCGATCCTCTAGATCAAAACTTTTTTCCTAAGGCCAGAGAGCCCTCAGACGACCTAAGGCCAGAGAGTCCTAAGACGAAGGCTAATGTTATTTGGGAACTAAGAGTCAGTCCCATTTAACGGCCGAAAGAGAGAAGGGCCCGCTGGGATATCATACTTGTCTCGAATTTTGTTAGTCTTCCTTATAATTATGGTTATATATGTCATTAGTTTGTTCATCTTTCTGTTATTCTTTTTCTTTTCGGGATAATTGCCGCCAGCTTACATGACGCATTTGACGGAATGCTCGGTCTTCGTTTCCATGGACTTCTCAATCCTCTCGTAATTGACGGTGAACATGAGGCACCAATTTGTTCAGTCTTCGGCCTTCAGTCTTCAGGAAAGAGAAATCAATATTTAAGCTAATAAGCAGCATTCTCTTTTGTTCAGTCTTCAGTCTTCTGCATGGACTTCGTGGAATATGGGGCAGCAACTTGTCCTTTATATGGAACTTTCTGTTTTTGTTATTTATTTAGTATCCTCCTCCCTCTGTTCCTTCTCATCACCTTCAATGTTGCTTTCTCTGTCCCCAACTTTCTAAGATGTTTCCTGTTGGACAATAGTAATATACTAAACCATATGTTATAGTAGATAATAAGCCATATTCAATAAGTAAAAACAAAATATCAGATCACTCGTTATACCAAATTTCTTAAACAATCTTAATCTGTTTGACATTCCTCTTATATTGTTTTTGTGGTAAAAGTGAAAACAATCGAAGACGTTGAAATGCAATAACACTTTACGTGCCAAGTCTTTACTAGAATTTCTTGCCAAATGAAATGGCACGCTATGTGACACGCACCGTGTCATCAAATAATAAGCGTGGAGTATTATAATAAAGTTTGTAAGAGGGGAAAATAGATAAATGTGGCAAGATCAATTAAAGGAAATTTAAATTACTATTACACCATTATTTCTTCTTAAGATTACACAAAACTATATGGCAAATATACTTTTCTCATATTGATCTTAATTATTCATCCATAGTTATATAATTTCCATTAATTTTGATAACACTAGATTTAGCATTCATACGAAACAAATTGTTAGTCAAAAAGTGAGTTGTGCACGGGACAGAGGTTTTAAATGGAGCTAAGATTGAAAGTGGGTAACTAGAGAAGATGGGGAAACTACTATTTCTTATACTCAACTTTGCCCTCTTGTGGTGTTGGAGCTCAATGATAAGCCCCGGTGCTTGCTTACAAAATCAACCGGATCGGCTTGCTTTAGCCTCCTTCAAAAATGCGATACACAAAGATCCATTTGGAATTTTGAGCTCTTGGAATGATTCTACCCATCATTGTGAGTGGCATGGCATTGTGTGCAGCAAGAGGCATCCAGGGAGGGTCATATCTCTAGTCCTAATATCGCATGGGTTGGAAGGTTTCCTATCTCCTCACATAGGTAATCTCTCTTTCCTGAGGGTTATGGTTTTACAAAACAACAGCTTCAGCGGTGAAATCCCATCACAGATCAGCAACTTGTTTCAACTCTGTCATCTCATTCTTAGTAACAACTCATTTGGTGGGCTGATACCCTCAAATCTTTCTCGCTGCTTGAACCTTTGCACCTTGAATCTCATAGATAACCAACTTGTGGGGGAAATTCATTCCAATCTTGGTTCTTTACCAAGGCTTGAAATTTTGGACTTGGCTAAGAACAGACTTGTAGGCCCTATTCCACCTTCAATCAGAAACCTCTCGCAGCTACTAGAACTCTCCCTAGGAGAAAATGCATTTCATGGAATAATACCTAAGGATTTTTCCCTACTCGAGAGGTTGGAAGTTCTCCTACTAGGATTGAACAAACTAACTGGCGAGATTCCACCAGGGATTTTTAACATCTCCTCCCTTTGTGACTTCTTTGTTGGTTGGAACCAATTGTGGGGAAGCTTTCCCTCTGATATCAGCACCACTGTTCCTTCTCTGTATTGCCTTGGAGCCTCCCATAACTTGTTGACTGGGACAATTCCGTCATCGTTAACGAATGCCACCAGCCTTGAGAAACTTTTGCTTTACAACAACAGTTTCCATGGCCCGATACCGAAAACTCTGGGAAGGCTAAAGGGCCTCAAATTTTTTGTCTTGGGTCTTAACCAATTGCAGGATGACTTAAGTTTTATTTCTTCTTTAGCTAATTGTTCTAGCTTAGATACTCTCACGGTGGAATCGAATTTGATCCATGGATGGTTGCCGACATCCATCTCCAATCTCTCCACCAGCATTAAGCGGATTTTCATGGCAAATAATCGCATCCAAGGAACTATTCCTTCAGGCCTCCGAAATCTCTACAACCTGTCTGTCTTAAGTTTAAGGAATAATCTTCTAACCGCTTGCATTCCCGATTCCATCGGAGCACTTCACAGCTTGCAGGGGCTTTCTTTGTCCGAAAACATGTTTACTGGAGAGGTACCGTCTTCGATTGGTAACATAACATCATTATATTTCCTTGACCTTGCCACCAACAATTTCCATGGCTTCATACCGCAAAGTCTCGGGAACTGCAAGCAATTAATCATGCTCGATCTTTCGAACAATAACCTATTTGGCTCGGTTCCAGTCGAAATTATGGGTCTTTCTTCCTTGTCGATCATCTTCAGCTTAGCACATAATAAATTAAGTGGATCTCTTCCATTGCAAGTTGTTTCTTTAATAAATCTCGCTGAGTTAGATCTGTCTTATAACAGATTGAACGGCTTAATTCCAGCCTCAATCAAAAATTGCTTGAGATTAGAATGGCTTTACTTAGAAGCTAATTCTTTTCATGGCCTCAATCAAAAATTGCTTGAGATTAGAATGGCTTTACTGGATCACCAGCTCAGCTTTTGTTTCTTCGATTTCTTTATAGCTTCAAATCAAATCCCCCAAGGTTTACATCCATTAAGGGGTCTACAAGAGCTGGACCTTTCCAATAATAATTTTGCTGGTCCAATCCCGAGCTTTCTTGCAGAGCTCTCACTGCTCATGTACTTGAATTTGTCCTTCAATGAACTAGAAGGACAAGTTCCGGAGGGTGGAGTTTTTCTTAATGTAAGTGCTGTATCGGTTTCTGAAAATAGTGAACTCTGTGGAGGTGCTCCAGGTTTGAAGCTTCCTCTTTGTAAATTACCAAGCTCTAACAAGACTTCTACAACAATTATAGTTGTGGTAGCCATCAGCTTGTTATGTTCAGCTTTTTTGTTGCTGTCTGTCTTCTGGTACCCCAAAAAGAAGCAGACAAGAACCGATGCCTCAACGTCATTTTCCTTGGAGCACCAATTTTTGAGGATTTCTTATGAAGAACTCCTTAGAGCTACCGACAAATTCTCCGAAAACAATTTAATTGGTAAAGGGACATACGGCACGGTTTATAAGGGGATTCTTGATGGCAATGCCATGGTGGCAGTGAAGGTGCTCCATTTAACGCAAAGAGGTGCTTTGAGGAGCTTTTTCTCGGAATGTCAAACTCTAGGAGCCATTAGACACCGAAACCTCGTGAAAATACTAAGTGTCTATTCAGGTATGGACTTTCGTGGCAATGACTTCAAAGCTCTAATATATGAGTTCATGGCTAATGAGAGCTTGGAGGAGTGGCTACATCCTCAGACTATAGGATGAGATGATGAGCGTGGTGATTCGAGAAATCTAAGACTAGTGCAGAGGTTACAGATTGCCATTGACATGGCTACTGCAATCGAATATCTCCACAAGGGTTGTTATCCAGCAATTGTCCATGGAGATCTAAAGCCAAGTAATGTGCTTCTGAACAACGACATGGTGGCTCGAGTTGGAGATTTCGGGCTGGCAAAGATCATTTCGATGATGTTTGTTGAAGCCATAGGAGTTCAGGACCAGGGTAGTTCAACTTCAACCGCAGTCAGAGGATCCATTGGTTATGTGCCTCCCAGTATGGATCTATCATATTTTCTCGATTAGCTTTCGATTGATTGTGATAGTAATATGACACAGTCCTATGTGTGTCCAATCAAAACCAGCTGTTCAAATTCAATTAATACATGTACTAAGTGCACTAAATAGTTTCCGCTGAGGCCTCCATTGCATATATTTTTCTTCTGTTTTCTGTTTTCCCCTATACCCTATTAGAGGAAAAAGTCACTCGATGTTAGGCAATTGTTTAGCAAACATGTGACAACTTTGGCTGCACATGGTAGTTTTGGAGAAAGAAGAGTTCATGTGTTGTTAACTAGTATTTGGTGTGCTTTATAAATCCTAACATCTCATTTCTCTACGGTTGATGCATTCCAACTTTTATGACAATTTTTACCACTTTAGCATCCGACAGGTGATAAATATCGGCCATAGCCAATAAATTAAACAAAAGTCAAACAAAGAGATATGAAAGAAAAAACCAGTAGGGCATTTTAGGACCCTCTACCTTGCTTCGGCAAAGGATTTCTTGGCCTCTGCAATGCATACCGAGCTCGACTGTGAGGTGAGTGAAGGCTTGCGAGCCATCACTTTATGTTGGGTGCAACCGATGCAAGCCTTCACAACTATCCTTGGCAAGCTCTTGCAAATGGACATCAAGCAAAAATCCATGTGATTTAGAAACTTTTTATAAACAATTAACTTCAAGAAGAAGTGTCTATTCCTTCCATTTTAATGTCTATTCCTTCGTTGTTAATGTCTTGAGGAAAATTTCAGAGTATGGCATGGGAAACAAGGTTTCCACATTGGGGGATGCATACAGTTACGGCATTCTATTGTTGGAGATGTTCATTGGGAAGAGACCGACTGAAGAGGCCTTCCGGATCGAGCAATGGACATTGTAGACTTGAGGCTTTGGAGTGAAGTTGGTGATGAACAACAAGAAATCAAGATCAAAGATTGCATTATCTCCATATTCAAACTTGGAGTTGCATGTTCAATGGAATCACCGCCGGATCGAATGGACATGACCGAGGCGATAAGGAAATTATACTCAATCAAGGCGAGCTACGAAGGATAGGTATGTGGCTAAGTCAATTTTCTCGTTTCATCATGGAACTCTTTCACTAGAAGAGAAAATCATTGTGCAAAGGTAGTGCTAGCAAATTAACATGAATGTCTCCCTATCTAGTTTGCCTACCCATACCTATTATGTGTATTTTTAATGATGACACCAATATCTATATTTAAAAATCATAGAAAATGGATGTATGGAGTTATAGTTGTCGCCATCTACCTTTTTTTGCCTGGAGGGGAAAAGAAAGGTTTATGGATATTGCCTAAAAGTGGGCTTACAGCCCTTAATTAGATATAGGCTCTCCCAAGCTCATACCATTGGATTGTTCAATTTTAGTTTCAATTGGCGCTATAAGAATTTTCTAATGAAGAGTCACCACTAGCCTATTTGGGTCAGTTAAAAACCAAATGAGGCATGAGAGTATATCTCATTTCCTACATAACTAGATAATCTAGATATGAGAACTTATTTACCCTGATTGATCACCAATGCCCTTGCACGGTACCTAATCTTGTTTATTTCAAAAAGATGTTTGTTAGGCAGTTTAGATTGATTTTAAATCTTTTCACTAATATATGAGATGGTCATGTGGGTGCACAATAATTGAAATAACAATTAGCAACTAAGGAAGCATTAAATAAATTGCAAAGAAAAGTTAGGATCTAATACTAAGAAATAAGAAAATATGTCAATCCTAATTAGGCTATAGGGAAACCAATTTCCACATCTTGGAAGTTCGCAACCAATTGGCAATTGAAATAGAAATGCGCAAATAACCACCTAGCATTCATCTTTTAGAATATTCAAATCTTGTGTAAAAGCTCTAAGAGATCGTTCAATTTTCAGCACAATTTTTAGTAAGGATTTTCACACATTTTAAGAAGAAACTACACAAAAACCGATTTTTAAGCTTTTTCAAAAGATTTCTGAATTTTTCTGAATATTTTATGATTTTCTTTTAAAAAAGATATTTTGCAATAATCCGACCCCGGTATAAGCAACCAGGTTCGTCGGCCCGGGTTCACTGTTGGACTGGGCTCAGCGATTGAGCCCAGTCCGGCGAAACCCAAAGCAAAATAAAATATAAAAACTAAGCCCAACTCACAATGAAATAAACCAAAGTCGAAGCCCCATTAGACCCACTGAGCCCATATCAGCGCTCAAGCCCAGCCATTTGATCGGAATTTTTGTTTCTTTTTTAAGTTTCCTTTTGTTATTTTTTTATTTCTTCCCTTCTTCTCCACGACGTCCCCTTCTCGAGCGATGGCCTTCACCCCAAGCTCCGAATTTCTTAGACAAGCCTCCGGCCAAAGCTCAAGCCGCCGCCAAGCCACTACCCTTCATCGGTCGTCCACTCCGACCGCCACTCGTTGGCCGAGGACCACACCACTTGGCCGGCACCAACACAACAAGAAAAAAGACAGGGCCAAAGCGAACAAAGCCCCGGGCGGCCCCCGAACAACGTCAAGCTCGAAATCACAGCGAAACAATAAGATTAACAACACCCGGGAATGCTGATTCAGCCCCAACCAAGAACACGAAAGCGGATTAACTTAAGCATTTCATCGAGCAGTTAGGGCGCACTGTCCAAAACGACAGAAAAACGAACCGGCCGAGCTCATATCGCGCCAGGACTAATGACAATCAACATGCAAGAACACAGAGACAAGACACATGGACGACGTGGGCCGGAGCTCGCGTGAGCCGGACGGCCGCGAGCTCCGGTCCGGCATGCCCAAAAACAGGGCAAAAACAGGGTCAGGCTTACTGGAATTTTGGCGCGGGAAAGGAGGCACGGCGGCGGGTCGTCGGCCACGATTCAGGCGCGTTGGCCGACGGTCTCTCCCTCCAATTCTCCTCCCTCGCTTGGATTCTCGCTGCTCTCTCTTTCTCGGATCTCTCTCTCTTCTCCCCCTTCCCCCCCCTAAAAAGATATTCCCCTCTCCTTCTCTCCCTTTTAAGCTCTCTAGCCGGCACGCTGCCGGTCTGCCCCCGACCACCAACTCCGGTACGACGCTTGCCCTTGTCTCCTCTGCCTCTGTCACGTTCGCCATCCGTTCCTCCGCCCTCTGTTCTCTGGAGAGGCGTAAAGGAAAGGGGGAAAGGAAGGAGATGGGAGCCGGGCCAGGAAACAAGGAGCGGGCCGGCCCAGGTGGAAAGGAAGGGAGAAAGAAAAAGGGCCGGGCAGGCCCACCCTTGGCCCCGCTCTGCTCCCCCGTATTTTTTTTTTCTTTTTGGATCAATAATTTTAATTTTAATTTCTTATATAAATTTTAGTTCTGGTAATGCGAATGCTCTTAATACCTACATACTATGAAATTTAATAAAAAATATTTTTGCTAGGAGTTAAAAATTAATTCCTAATTTTTTAATGTAATTAATAAATAATTAAATGGATTGCCAAAATTTAGGTGTCAATAATAGTCTATCTATTTCCATCAAGTAATTATGTAAAAATATGATGAATTTGCTTATTTGTAAGGTTCTCTTCATTTTCGATGACACAATATACCATAGGACCAATGCGTTGTTTGATTATCATGGCTGGGCCATTGCCCTTGCTTGCCCACCCACCCCTCATAGAAAAAAAGAAAAAAAAAATCTTTGATCTTCTTTATGCCTTTGCGCTTGTGCACTACAATACGACCGCACCATGAGGTCACCAGCTCAAGGCCGACTTTTAATGTTGCGCTTAACTGTGAGCCCATAGTCATTTCAAAGAGCACAAAGAGAGAGGCAACCTCATTGCGAGATCATGAGCTCAAGCCCAACTCTTGATGTCCTGGTCGAGCAAGAGCTCACTATCAATTGGAAGCCAAACTTAATTGAACTTGGGCGACATTGCCAACGAAATTCTATTGTGGTCGCGTTGCCGACACCGGCAGCCACTAGAGATATAGAGTTAACATACGCATAAATGGGACAAGATAAAAAAGGAAACATCGACGCATATTTTGTTGCACTCCTCGGTGTGCTGATCACATTGTCTAGTAATATTTGTCAAGTCTTCTCACCCAACCAACGCTTTCTCTTTCTTCACCATTAGCCATCGTCTCCGGCTATTGTGGCCACTTGTCATCACCGACACCTTCTTCATGTCTTGATTATTTTGAAGATAATTTTCATTAGAAAAAATCATCTTCTAATTCAGAACGTTTCTTTCGAATTTAAATTACAAAACTTCGGTTACCCCATTGCCAGAGCCAGTTTACGCAAGGGTTGGCCATGGCCTCGACATCCCACCTACGCCACTTTGTTAACCTGAGCCTATTTTCTCTTTAAGCCATAGGCGGGGACCGCGAAGTCATCATGTTGGGCTTTCCAACCTAATAATCGTCGCATTTGGTTATCGTTCTAGAGCTTCTTGAGATACATTATTGTCAAAGTTCCTACACCTCTGAATCTTCATTCGCGAGATGGTTGTCTGCAAACATTGTATTCCATGATCTATCCACTCCGATACCAATCGACGTAGTGGAAGAACTCGCAATTTGCTACACGAGCAAGTAACTCGCAAAGGCACAAGTGAAGCATACATGCGTGACATATATAAAGATAAATTTATCATGTTTTTTTTTTTTTTTTGGTATTAAGTTAAATTACAAGAGAAACATAATCTATACTTGTCACGCCCCGATCCTCGAACACGCACCCATCCCTCACATTGGTCGATTTATAGCGACGTCCCAAGACGTATCGCCGACCCTTTCGTTTAATATGCGCATGCGGAAGTATATAATAAGAATGCCCAGACAATAAAGTAATGTGATAGACAAGTAGGACTAAAAACTTGAACCTGAAAACCAACACCCTTATGTACATATATAATAACTCAGTCATATATATACAAGCCATACTAAAATGTCGGTTTCTACTCAAACAGGTTCCACAACAAAAGTCATCAGACAGGAGTGGAGTTTCAATCCTCATCAGGATCCTACTCTGGATCATCCTCGGGGTTCTCCTCCAGGTACTCCTCTTCAAGTTCTTTCTCCTTAGGTTCCTCATCAGGGTCCTAAAATGTTTTCCCATAACTGGGATGAGACTACGTCTCAGCAAGTTCTACCCCCTAAGATCCGATTAGGAAGCCAATACACCTTAGGCTGCTTAAGCACAACACTAGTCAAATGACTTACCTTGGCCTCAGTTCCCTCCTGCAAGTAAGTATATATATCAAATATACATGATCACATCACATCACCCAATTAGATTGAATCATCGACCAATCGACCTCGTCGATTACAAGTCACCACGACCTTTCCCTCGGTCGGTACAGTCAATACTATCTATAAGTCCGACCATAGTCCAGGACTGCTCACTCTAAACTAATATATAGATAGTATAGCTCACACTAAGCTGATAAATAGTGTACTGCTCTCACTAAGCTAACATATCACCCGTAGGCTTATATAATATACTAATAATGCTCTCTCTAAGCTGATCATATTGCTCTCGCTAAGCTAATTAGGTATACTGCTCTCGCTAAGCTGATATATCGCCCATAGGCTGATATAGTATACTGGTATACTGCTCTCGTTAAGCTGACATATCATCCGTAGGCTGATATAGTATACCATCCCGAACATTCGATCAATTCCATCTTTTATCATTCTCGATAAAATAGCCGAGTGTGGGGACACAGTCGGCCTTAGCCAAAAAATTATAATTTCACTTTTTGAATATCCCACCAGTTTCAATAGCCCATAACATATTTTTGGCGCTGTGAACCAACGCCTGGTAATTTTCCCACTCAATTACCAAAATTAATCAGTTTAGGAATAAAATCCTAAAATCATCTTTAAGTCAATTCAGCACGATTTAACGCTCAAATAAATAAATAGATCACATTATCACGATCAGCATAAAATTTCGGTCGTCGACTATCCCAGCCTAATTTCTGAAAAAAAAATAAATAAATAAATAATTTCGAAAATTATTAAATAAATGCAATAAATCCAATTTAGGCCCGTAATGCCTGATTGGAAGCCGAAACGGACCCGGAAAAATTTCAAGGTTCGTTCAATAATTAATAGCACAAGTCTACTTGCTAATGTCACTAACCACTTGCCTAACATGCATTAATAAGGCTCTAAACTAATTGCTCTATTCTAATCTATCCACCTAATTGCACTTAATTAAATCTAAACAACATCTAAGCATCATTAGCATACTAATAAGGGCTTAGTGAGCAAAACTCACTTGATTAAAAGCGGAGACCGAATCACCGCGACGGCGGTCGAAATCCAAATTTTCTACGGCGTCGTCGGACATTCGGGTCGGGCCCAAAAGCCTTGTAAGCCCACAACAAATTGCTGGGCTTGGTTGATGGGCTTGGGCTTGCTTCTTTGTTTTCAACTGAGCTAGACAACAACTAAAGATGGGCTGAACTGCAGCTTCAAAACTCGGCTGAACCAAGACTGAACATGGGCTTCAATTGGCTGAGTTGGAGAACTGAAAATGGGCTGCTGGGCTTGGGCTGAATTGCAGGCTTCAATTGAATCGAACCACCTTGGGCTGAAGCTGGAAATTGAAGTTGATGGGCTCGGTTTCAGGGCTGCACTTGCGGAGATGTTGGCTCGGCTTCAGGCTTCGCTGAAATTGCTGGGCTAGAAAAGAAGGTTGCTGGACTGGACTGGTTGCGGTTGATCCACGAGCTGAAGAAGACGCGGGCGTCTTCGAGCTGGCCGAAATCCACGAGCTACGCTGGGGGCTGCTGAAGACAAAACGCGTGGAGAGGCAGCTGGATTTCGTGGCTTCGGTGGGGGTAGCTGCAACGGAGAAGCCACGCGGAGAGGGAAGAATTGAGGGGAGTCAACGGCGTGGATGCACTTGCAGGTTTGTTTACCGAGAGAGAGCCCTTCATGGATGTGTGGCATGCAGCTTCGGTGGATGATGGCTTCGTGGAAATGTGTGGAGGAATTGGTGTGCGTGAGTGCTGGTGCGAGAGAAATGAAAAGAAAATGAGGGGCGGCTTGGCGAGAAGGAAACAAAGGAAAATGAAAAGCAAGGCAGGAGCTGATGATGATGGAGTCCGCGTGGAGATAAGCCGCACAAAGAGGGTGAAGACCGGCCAAGCGTGCACGGCAAGTTAAAGAGGAAGGAACAAAAGTCGAGCAATCCAGTCCCTTAAATTGATTGCATGTTCCCTATTTCTTTCCAACTAAATATCCACCAATAATCAAATTTAAATACCAAAATTCCAACCCTCCTCCTTAGCTCCGAATTTCACTTTAATTTGAGCTTCAATTCCTCACTCAATTCCCTCACTCAATTCCCCAAATTAAGGTCCGATTTCACCGAAGAAAAATCCCGTACCATTTTCTGCAAGTCCCCAACACTGAAAAGCTCAGCCTGGAAGTCCAAACTTTCTTCAATTTGGCCCATCCGAATTTCTGATAATTTTCCACGACGTCTGAATCCATTTTCCGTAAAAATCTCAGAATCTCCAAAAATTATTCAGAGGATGAGTCGACGTTCCTAAAATAGATCGTGACATGACAAGACTTTCAATTTCTGAAATCGGATTCGAATTCATGGTTAATTTCTATTCTACGCGTTTTTAGCGTGACTTAGGCTACCGGGTAACTTTAAGAAATTTTTAGTGCAAATGACCCATGGTCAATTTTCTTCGAGCCATTATGAACCCACTCAACTCATTTGTGACTCTCAATTGTCGTGAAAATCTCAAGAATCCAAATACGGACACAGGGTACCAAAACAATAAGAAAATCAGTCTAGTGCCGGTCAACAAAAATTTTCCAATTTAGTGGTGTCACCCACGATTAGCCACATATCTCAGTTGAACCAACCTATCTCTGATTTCAAATCGATTTTATATTGTGCCGTAAAGATCTCGGTAGATGAGCACGGTCGAACAGCCGATTCCTGGTCGAATTCTCAAGTCTATTTGCCTTAAAATTCTTAATGGCTTCCCCAAATAGTCTAGTTATCTCAAGAGTGATCAGCTTTGAGAACATCCCTATTGGCGCGTCAATGAAATGCCCGATTTATCCAGTAGAAAACAGGATCGAAAATCTGGGATGTCACAATACTCGTATTAGAAAACCTAATGAATTTCTAAGTATAAGACATAATATAGATATACAAATAAGAAAATCTATACTACTGAATATTAAATATCCAAATTAATAACTATTAAAGTTGAAACAAATCACCCAATATCCCAACGTAATTTCTAAAATAAAAAGATAAGAACATATGTGTCTCGTCTCATTATTATTGTCATCGTCCCATCACAAACTATTTTCCACGGTTTAAGAAGGGCAAGCCAAAATAACTGGGGCTATTGGGCCGACAAATTAGTTGAAAGATACTGTGCAAAGCATATGTCGACCTATCAGGAACCTTTTCGAGTTCCACCTTGTCACCCAAAACATGAGAGGCTATTATATCTGCCTACTTTGCAATAGCTATTTGCGAAGAAATGACGGGGCATCTACCTACACCTCCCAAGACCCCCCAAGTTTCTAGATGAAATCTTTTTCTTCCCCACCTAAGAGGGAATACTCTCGAGATTTTACATTACAGAGTTTAGACGAAACAGTTTAAGGACATATCTAAGGAAAAGACTGTTGACCAAGAAAAAAAGGGAGAAAAATGTGACAAATCAAACCGCGGAAATTCCTCCGGCGATGTCGCTCTTCCCATCGTGGCTTTCCACCGTATCTCCAACCTCGTGGAAAACGTTTGACTTTTTTGTATTCCCAGGAGACCCAACTTTCTTGTTTAGGCCGTTTCTTCTCTTAACGATTATTTATATTTCTGAAATCTTTTGAACTCCTGAATTTGATTGGCTTGAGCCACGAATTTACCCTATCTATTTAATAAGACAGTTATGTCGTTGGGATTTGATAACATATTTGATGTAAAATGTTGCTTTTGATCCCTGACAATCTTGCAAATAGACAAACTAAAGGTTTCCTGCCTCCAATATTTTATCTTTTGCGTTCCGTTGGATACATTGAGCAATTGAACCAATTCAATTTACGAACCGAACTGAATTGGCCTTACTCGATCGGTTATGCATTTAATCACTTGGGGATCGGGTAGATTTTGTTTCCAAACAACCCCTAGTTCCAAAACACCAGGAACTAGGAATTGAACATAATAAGATCCAGGTTTTTTTATCTGAATCTATCTATCCTGGAGCTAATCTAAATTATAGCACAAGACCGTTATGCTTTTTCTTTCCTTCTTTTTTTTTTTTTTTATTCCATAGAGAGAGGAAACTGTCTTTAATAAGTAAGTTCGGAATCCATGAAATACTAACCTCAACAATTGGATAAGACATGGGTCAAAACACTAGATACGTGATCTAAAGATGGAATTATTTACGCTAGTAACTTACAATGTCTGACTAACATCTGGCTTGTTGGTAGACAAAAACAAACAACTAATGTCTTGTTCTTAATCTACACACTCACGTCTATTCTATAGTAGCTAAGCCAAGATGAGGAATTGCATCTAATCTTTTGTGCAATGAATTGTAATTTTATTCCTGAAATTGCGGGTCTTCGTCGGTTGTGCGCCCATAAATCAAGTGGTGGAATATATGTTGAGCGAACTTTGGAGGGCAGAACCGACAAAGACCAACAATTTCAGGAAGAGTTATTTTGTACATAGCAAACACTTGGAATAGAAAAACTTTTCACAAGTGGCTTTAATGATCGTGCGAGCATCAGCTCCTTAGTCAGCTTATTACCTATATGTACACTCGCACGATAATCAAGGCCGCTTAGGTAAACGCTAATTACCAGCCGAAATTTATGACATCATGACCTTTAATGGGTGGTTGTTGCGCTAGTTCACTTTAGCCGGCTAAATACAATCGAGCCTCTGATCTATACAAAAAATATGTATACCTATCCTTTTCTTTTTTGATCTGAACCATACACACTTATCTATACCTATATACATAAACCAAAACACCATTTGTCTCAATTATAGATTTCCTAAATTAACATTCAATTTCTTTTTCTCATATCCTTCTGTTCAGAAAAATCATCCAATTTCTTTATCCCTTCACAATATTAGATTTATTAGTTACCCTTGTTTCCGTTATTTAATATTCACCCATTTCATATATAACTACTCCATCTCTTTCTATACATAATTACCTCATTATTCGCTCACGTGTGACGCATGCCTAACATAATAATAGCGATGATAACATGGATGAATGGCCATTTCCGTTCAAGCGAAGTGATTGCATTTATTGTAATTTGAAGATATTTTCGAATGGACAATATTGTGTTTCAACCGTGGCGATACATTCTTATGCATAAAACACATGCATCCTCAGTCAATGCCTAAATCACCGGCGAGATGATCAAGTAGATCGAGCTATACAACCATCATAAAGTAAATTACAAGTCTATATCAGCTATGTCAATGATATTTATATTCTCTTTTCAAGTTTATATAAAGTATAGGTATGATCATGGATTTGGCGACCTGCATGCACATCAATAAAACCTACTTGTTTGGGTTTGGGCAAGGCCCCTAGAAGTTCAAACTGAGCCTACTCAGCAATTAGGTCTAATTGTAAGAATTTTTCTGATGTGGGCTAATATTAATTAATATTGTAATTTATCGTTTTACAGAATTGGTCTAATAACGTAAGATATAAGATTTCTTAATTAGTTTAACATGGGACTGGTTAGTGTAGACTGAGTAAGGCCCGACTTATGATGAGATAGTTTGTGGCTTAAAACTCTATAAATAGTATTTAAGTCTCGCTTCTAACCTTGAAGCATTAATATCCTCACGTAAGGAGCGTTTACAAAACATTAAGGGTGATAGATAGTCTCATTGACCGAGTAATATAGGAGGCAATAGAGGAGAAGAACGGTGAATTTCAAATTAGGTGCGCAAATCTCTTTACTTGATTATATGTGTTTTTTATTTTACTTATGGAGATCTTGGGATGCTGTTTTCGCATATTATACTAAATAAATGTAATACTTAGATTTAAACCCCTCTCTCTATATATTATTATATAGAGTTCATGTGAATGAGTAGTTTGCAGTATTGCCATTTCTAAGAAGGGATGGGACCATAATTGACATGGGGATTGGGAGTAGACCCCCTTTATCCGCTCCATCCTAGGACGAGGAGTTAGCTCTACTAGATAGTAATGTTAGGACTGTTACAATTGCATAAACATTTTCTTAATTAAACGATGCAATAACACACTTGGAGATAAATCAATGGGAAATTAAAGCGGGAGGACCCAAAACAAGGTTATAGGCTTCGTTCAATCCGCCGATGGAAACTTTATGAATCAGTTAATAAAGTGGATTTAATGCATATTTTTAGTACACTTAGCATTTCTCTAGCCTCAATAACTATGCCAATTTCAATTACCGACTATTGCTTTGTCAAAGCGTATAATATCTTCGGAAGTTAACAAAATTTCTAATAATAACCTAAAATAATCATCACCCTCACATATTCAATATTTTCCAAACTCGCTCACTTGCAGACATGAGTTAGAAAAGTCAAGAATGCATCAGCTTGACTAGTTGAGCCTGATGTTTCGGCTTTTATTGCGTGACTCATGATAGACTTGGACTTGAAACCAATTTCGTGGAAAAGGCCGAAAGAAAACAATCAAGAGTAGGGATTTACCCAAGAGACAACATATGTAAAAAAATTTGTGTGGAAAGAGAGAAAATAATCACATGAAGGCAATACTCGTTCATCAATCAATTTGGCCGGCAACTCTAGTCATCGCAGCCTATTTTTGAACATTCGACTTTTCCATGCACAGATTACTCCGCATGATCACCCTATAAATACCCCTTTAGCTTTTGCTTTTCTATTCATCAATCAACTGAGATCCTTCCTTCGCCAATTTTCTTTTGGTCTCTCACAATATGAGTTCCCGTATGACAATCCCTCTGCATCTTATTTTTCTCGTCGCGTTAACCCTAGCATTGATCCCTCTGTCCATCGCCCAAGACTCGCCCCAAGACTATGTCGCGGCCCACAATGCGGCTCGCTCTCAGGTTGGTGTGGGCCCGATGGCGTGGGACGAAAGCGTCGCTGGCTATGCCAGGGATTACGCCAACAAGCATGCCAGCGACTGCACGCAACTCGTTCATTCAGGCGGACCCTATGGGGAGAACCTTGCTTGGGCTTCCCCCGATCTTACTGGCACAGGAGCGGTGAACATGTGGGTCGGAGAAAAGCCTGACTACGACTACAATTCCAATTCATGCGCACCGGGAAAGGTCTGTGGGCATTACACTCAGGTGGTGTGGCGCAACTCTGTTCGGCTTGGATGCGCAAAGGTCCAATGCGCGACGGGCGGTACTTTGGTCACGTGTAACTATGATCCTCCTGGGAATGTTGGTGGCCAGAAGCCTTATTGAATTACAAAAAGTTGTATGTCGGATGATGAATTATTATGTCAAAATAATGCCTCATTATGATGAGGCTAGTGCTTTTGATGCACCAAAATCAAATAACATCATATGAATGATGCATGTGAATCTCTTTACTGAAGAAAAAGTTAACCTCTTTCAGTAATTCTTCTTTTCTTTTTTTCTTTTGCAATTTCTATTTTTTCAAATGAAGGAATTTCGATCATTGATCTAACCTCCTTAGCTCCATCCTCTCGAGTACGTCACTATCCCTTTGAAGCCTCATCACACTGTGAAAGAGAAGCTAAGCACGATCTCTGTTACGCAATTTACACTTGAGTTCATTGTATTTGCTGTTTCTATCGATTGTAGTACATAGCAATGGCCGTCTTGGCAATGTAACTATTCATTCCCGTCAATAAGCTGATCATTCATGGCGAAAAACATTAAGATATGGACCAATATTATTTAATAATATGGACTTGGTGGTATATTCGTCGATAAATTTTATGTATTGACGAATTGAACTCCTTCAGTTGACCAAGTAAGTAAATGATCTCTAATTAATCAACTCGGTGCCGATAAGTACCAGTCAAAATTGCCTACCTTTGTATTCTATTTCAATCCGTATAGCAGCCTAGTACTATAGAAAGGTCATAGACCCGTCACAGTTGGAAAATTCTTCCTTGAGGAATTTATGTGCTTGAATATAACAACCTAAATGAATTTTCATGTCATCTCAAATTACGATGTTTTAAAAATTAAGACGCGAGAACACGCCAAAATTTGCGGTCAATGAAATCTGATTTACAAGTTTTACGTTTGGGAGTCAATCATCAGAATCGATATGAAGTTGTTGTATATGACTAAGTGGATGAAATGATTAACCTATGATTTGGGAAAAGTATTGCGAAAGCTCTAGAAATCTTGCTTGTTGGGACAGCATAATAGAAGCTCGATACTTTCATATGGAGAATAGAAAAAAAAAAAAAAAAAAAAAAAAAAAAAAGAAGAAGAAGTTCAAGTCCAAGCTTGTTAATAATTTCTGATGGATGATGACAAATTTTATTCATTTCATTGGCAAATATTGGTTCTAACATTCATCAGTAGAATTGCGCATGTTAAAAAAGCAATAATCACTCACTTCGTCCTTCCTATATTAACATTATATTCAATCTGTTTTAATGTTATTGCTTAACGGAAAATAATTGACAACATTGTATTTTTTTTGTCTAGTATACGTAGATAAGAAACTCTCGATCAATTTTTTTCTTATTTTCTTATTTATTTAGGGTCAAAGTTGGGACGGCACGACCTAACATTAGTCACCAGCGAGCCACTTCATCCGCATACAGGCCAATTGTGATTATTTGACACGAAGCTCGTCGAGGTGGAAGTAAATTTTACTTCCTATTTCGAAAAGAAAATTATTCTCTCTGCACTAGAAGTTTTGATTAATTTTCTCTTTACACTGGAAGTTTTGATTTCTTCTGTAACAAGTTACAAAGTCCTAGCTTTGCATAGGCATACCTATATGTAAATATTTTATCCGCATATGTTGGTATTTTCACATGTTATTTTTATCCATGTTAAATATATAAATTCCGTGGCTTAAGATTTCGAAAATACTAGCACTCATGTTATATTTATGAATGTCCTGGACCTATATCAATGCATAAATACTGCGTAAATACACCCCAAGTGCCAAAACTTGGCACGTTGGGACACTTAAGTGCCAAAAGTTTGGAAAGTGACACTTAAATGCCAAAATTGGAGCAAAATGGATCACTTAAGTCTTCAACCAAAATCCGTACTAAAATCTGCGACGTGACGATTTTTCGGTGAAGGAAGTGCAAAACGACGCCATTTTGCACGCGGATGTGTGGCTAGACAATACAAAAATGTCGTCGTTTTGGTGTTGACGTGGTAAAAAAATTAATATAAAAATTAATTAAATTAAATTTAAAACTAAATTTATTAAAACATTTAAAAATAAAATAAAAATATTAAAAAAAAACTAAACATTTTTAAAAAATTAAAAAAATTAATAAAAAATTAATAAAAAAGGCAGGCGGCTGAGGGCTGAGCCTTCACCGCCACCGTCGCCAGAGGGGCCCCCTTTTTGTAATTTTTAGTTTTTTTAATATTGTTATTTTATTTTTAAATGTTTTAAAAAATTTTAGTTTTTAAATGTTTTAATTTTTTTCTTGCACGGCTCTTGGTCCCACTTTCTAGAAATCAAAGAAACCATGTAAAATGATATTTGAGGTGAAAAACCTAACAATTGATCTATTTTTTTTTTTTTTTGGTAAAGGTAAGATATAACAATTGATCTATTTTTTGTACTTTGTTAAAAAAAAAAATCTATTTTTTATACGAAAGCTAGGATTCAACCAGCCTGGACTTCTATTTCGGCCTCGGCTGGGCCTGACATGGACTTGTCGATGCTTACGTAATTGATGGGGGTACTAAAAGACTTCATTTTTTTCTTTTTGGTTGGGTTATCGTCGTCTGCTTGAACGACGCGCTTAATGGAATATTCAGTCTTCGTCTCCGTTGACTTCCCAGTCCTCACGTAATGGATAGGGAATGTGAGGCCGCAATTTGCTCGGTCTTCATTCTTCGTCTCCATTGACTCCGTGGAATACGAGGCACCAATATGCCTTCATATGGACCTTTCGCTTTTGTAATATATTTATTTTAACATGCGAAATCATATGGCATAAAATAAGTGAAGATAAGCCATACACAATAATTAATAATAGTATGCCACATCAGTTATGATACCAAATTTACAGAATAATCTTAGTGTGTTTACAATATTAATAACAATATTCATTTATACTACCACACTTTGAACCCTGTGTAGAGCGTACCTTCTTTGAAACCTCAAAGTACGTATATATTTCTTCAAGATAGATGAGGTAAAATTGAGGACTACAGAAAGTTCGGATAAGTCTACAATACTTCCCATTGTGGAATCAATCAATAATTGAATTTTGTGCAGGACTGGAGAGTTAAATGCAGCTAAGACTGAAAGTGGAGATCACAAGAGGAGATGGGGAAACAACTGTTTCTTATTCTTCACTCTGCCCTCTTGTGGTGGTGGAGCTCAATCACAATCTCCGGAGCATACTCGCAAAACCAAACAGATCTGCTCGCATTAGCCTCCTTTAAAAATGCAATACACAAAGACCCATTTAGAGTCTTGAGCTCTTGGAATGATTCTGCTCATCATTGTGAGTGGCAAGGTGTTTTGTGCAGCAAAAGACATCCTGGGAGGGTCACATCCCTGGACTTGAGATCACAAGGCTTGGAAGGCTTACTATCTTCTCACGTAGGTAACCTCTCTTTTCTGAGGATCCTATTTTTGCAGAACAACAGCTTTCATGGTGAAATCCCACCACAGATCGGCAACTTGCTTCGGCTTCGTGTTCTTGTTCTTAGTAACAACTCATTTGGTGAGCCGATACCCTCTAATCTTTCCCGCTGCTCGAACCTCGAGATCCTGAATCTCATAGATAATCAACTTGTGGGGGGAATTCATTCTGATCTTAGTTCTTTAACAAGACTCAAACGCTTGGGCTTGTCTAAGAATAGTCTCGTAGGTCCCATTCCTCATTCAATTGGAAACCTCTCGCTACTACAAGTGCTCTCCCTGAGTGGTAATGTGTTAAGTGGAGAAATACCTGAGGAATTGTCTAGACTCAAGAGATTGACATTTTTCCAGCTATCTAGCAACAAACTAATCGGTGAGGTTCCAGCGGGGCTTTTAAACATCTCTAACATTGTTTTTTTCACTGTTTCTAGGAACCAGTTGCAGGGAAATTTTCTCAATGATGTCAGCACCGCTTCTCCTTCTCTCTATTCCCTTAACGCCTATGATAACTTGTTCACTGGGATGATTCCGTCAGTGTTAACGAATGTCACAGGCCTTGGAGAGCTTATCCTATTCCATAACAACTTCCATGGCCCAATACCCAAAAATCTAGGAAGGCTAAAGGGCCTTTATGCGATTGAATTAAGCGAAAACCAATTTCAGGATGACTTGAGTTTTATCTCTTCTTTAGTTAATTGTTCCAACTTAACATATCTCGACATGGATATGAACTTGTTTTACGGATCGTTTCCGAGATCCTTCTCCAATCTCTCCACCATTAAATGGGTTTCTATGTCAAACAATCAGATCCAAGGATCTCTTCCTTTAGCCCTTGGACATCTCTTCAACTTGTCTTTCTGGGATTTAAGTAATAATCTCCTAACTGATAGCATTCCTCATTCCATCGGAGCACTTTCCAACTTGCAGCATCTTGATTTAGGCGGGAACAGGTTTACTGGAGAGATACCATTGTCAATTGGTAAAATTACGTTGTTAAATGTCCTTGACCTTTCCTCCAACATTTTCCAAGGCCACATACCACAAAGTCTCGGCAACTGCAAGCAGCTAATTAGGCTTGATCTTTCAAACAATAACCTAATTGGCTCAATTCCTATCGAAATCATGGGTCTTTCTTCCTTGTCGATCGTCCTTAGTTTGGCAAATAATAATTTAAGTGGATCTCTTCCATTGCAAGTTGGATCTTTAAAGAATCTTGGCATATTAAATCTGTCTCACAATAGATTGACCGGCTTAATTCCAACATCCATCAGCGAGTGCTTGGTATTGGAACGTCTTCACTTAGAAGCTAATTCTTTTCATGGTCAAATCCCAGAAGCTTTACGTCCATTACGAGGTCTACAAGAGCTGGACCTTTCCAATAATAATTTTTCTGGTCCAATCCCGAGCTTTCTCGCAGCGCTCTCACTACTCAAGTACTTGAATTTGTCCTTCAATCAACTAGAAGGACAAGTTCCAGAGGGTGGAGTTTTTCTTAATGCAAGTTCTGTATCGATTTATGGAAATACGGAACTCTGTGGAGGTGTTCCCGGTCTGAAGCTTCCTCTTTGCAAATCATCAAGCTCTAAGAAGTCTTCTTCAACCAAGGCCAAAGTTATATATGTGGTTTCTGGCAGTTTGTTATGTTTAGCTTTGTTGCTCCTATGTTTGTCTATCTCCTATTGCAAAAAGAAGCAGACGACAACCAATGCCTCCACTTCATTATCTTTTGGGAACAATTTCTTGAGGATTTCTTACGAAGAACTCTTGAGAGCGACCAACCGATTCTCCAAGACCAATTTGATTGGTAAAGGGAGATACGGCACAGTTTATAAGGGGATTCTTGATAGCGGTGCCATGGTGGCGACGAAGGTGCTGAATCTATTGCAAAGAGGTGCTTCGAGGAGCTTTATCTCCGAATGTCGAACTCTAGGAACCATTAGACACCGAAACCTCATGAAGATACTAAGTGTCTGCTCGAGTGTGGACTTTCGTGGCAATGACTTCAAAGCTCTAATATATGAGTTCATGGCTAATGAGAGTTTGGAGGAGTGGCTGCACCCTGGGACTATAGGACGAGATGATGAGCACGGCGAATCGAGAAATCTGAGACTAGTGCAGAGGTTACACATTGCCATTGACATAGCTACTGCAATCGAATATCTCCACAAGAGTTGTTATTCAGCAATCGTCCACGGAGATTTGAAGCCAAGTAATGTGCTTTTGGACAACGACATGGTGGCTCGAGTTGGAGATTTCGGGCTTGCAAAGATTATTTCAATGGTGTCTGCTGAAGCCACAAGAGTTCAGGACCAGGGTAGTTCAACTTCAACTGCAGTCAGAGGATCCATTGGTTATGTGCCTCCTGGTATGAATCTATCATGTTTTCTCGATTAGTTTTTGATTGAATAAACAAGATCCTTGATATTATGTTATGCTTCGTATGCTCTAACACCTATCTCTCACAGCATTATTTCCTCTTTTTTTTTTTTTTTTAATTAATAGCTTCAACCGAAAAAGAAAATACATATGTTTGTTTACGAAAAGATTAATATTAGCATTTTGTAATCGTATTTGAAATTCAGATGAGAATAAATCATCTTAAATTTGATCATTCAATGGATATATATATATATATATATATATATATATATATACCAATAAATAGATTAAGCATATTGTGTCCTATCACATTTGCATTTTCTTTCTATAATTTGTAATCTATCTCATGCCATGTTGATGCCGTGAAAATGGTTTGTGTCTAATATTGTCATAAAGTCACAGTATGAGAAATCGATGAGAACTTGTGATTCACTTTTGGTAAGCCATGACTTCAGGTCTTGACAGTAAGTAATTGACCCCTCATGGTGGACCCTTTTCTTTTGACTTGACTTATAATTCCATATTTCTAAAATTTGTTTAGATGACAGGACATTTAAGTCTGAATCCGCTCGAGGTCTTAAACCCATAAATGCACAATAATATCACACAACATACACTAATTCACAGCATGATGGACTCCATCCAACTTTCACTCCCCTAAACTTCTTGTTTAGAGCATATTTAGACAAATTTACACATTTAACAAGTATAAATCCGTTAGAAATAACAAATCACTCCAAGTCTCTTCTTTTTCCCTAGTCTTCTAGGCATTTTCTTCTATTCTTTCTTGTAGAAAAGAAATAGTGTGGTATAGGCATTAAACTGAATTTGAATCATGAAAATGATGAGCCTCGTGTGCATTCCATGCGTGTCCAGTCAAAACTAGCGATTCAAATTTAGTTAATACATGTACTAGGTGCACTAAATAGTTTCCGCGGAGGCCTTCATTGCATATATTTTCTTCTTTTCTCTATTTTCCCCCCTATACCCTACTAGAGGAAAAAGTCACTCTTGATGTTTAGGCAATTTTTTTAGCGAACATGTGACAACTTTGGGTGCACTTAGTAGTTTTGGAGAAAGAAGAGTTCATATGCTGTTAACTGGTATTTGGTGCACTTTTTACATCCTAAAATCTCATTTCTCTACGGTCGATGCATTCCAACTTTCGTGACAATTTTTACCACTTTAGCATCCGACAGGCGATAAACATCGACCATAGCCAATAAACTAAACGAAAGTCAAACAAAAAGATATGAAAGAAAAAACCAGTAGAGGGTTTTATGACCATCTAACTTGCTTCGACAAAGGATCACTTGGCCTCTGCCATGCGTAGCGAGTCGGACTGTGAAGTGAGTGAGGGCTTGCGAGCCATCGCTCTATGTTGTGCACGATTGGCGAGAACCCTCACAACTGTCCTTGGCAGGCTCTTGCAAATGGACATCAAACCAAATCCCATGTGACTTAGAAACTTTTTCTAAACAATTAACTTCAATAAAAAGTGTATGTTTTTTTTTTCTATTAATGTCTTAATGAAATTTTCAGAGTATGGCATGGGACACGAGGTTTCCATACTTGGGGATACATATAGTTATGGCATTCTGTTATTGGAGATGTTCACTGGAAAGAGACCCACTGAAGAGGCCTTTGGGCACTATCTTAACCTCCACAACTTCGTCCTAATGGCTCTCCCGGATCGAGCAATGGACATCGTAGACTTAAGGCTTTGGAGTGAAGCTGGTGATCGACAACAAGAGATCAAGATCAGAGATTGCATTATCTCTGTATTTGAAGTTGGACTCGCATGTTCGATGGAATCACCATCGAATCGGATGGACATGACTGAGGCAATCAGGAAATTACACTTGATCAAGGTGAGTTACGAAACCAAAGAGAGGAGGATAGGTATGTAGCTAAGTCAGTTTTCTCATTTCATCTTGGAACTCTTTCACTAGTGGAGAAAATCGTCATGCAAAGGCAATGCTAGCAAATTGACATGAATGTTTCCCTAACTAGTGTGCCTACCCATACCTATTATGTGTGTTTTTAATGATGACACCAATATCTATATTTTAAAATTATAGAAAATGGATGTATGGATTTATAGTTGTCGCAATCTACCTTTTTTTCCTGGAGAGGAAAACACATAAGTTTAGGTATAATGCTTAAAAGGCAAGCCTATAGCCCTTAATTAGGCATAGGCTCTCCCTAGCCCATGTCCTACGCGACATTGTGGTGTTTAATTTTAGTTTTAATTAAAGCTATAAGAATTTTCTAATGATGAGTCACCACTCGCTTGTTGGGGTCAGTTAAAAACCAAGTGAGACATGAGAGTATATCTTACTTTCTATGCAATCAGAGAATTGAGGAGCGATGACTTGGTTACACTAATTAATCAACCAATGTCCTTGCGTGGGACATAATCTTGTTCATTTTGTTAGGCGGCTTGGATTGATTTTAAATCTATCCACTAATATATGAGATGGTCATGCAAGTGTACAATAATTAAAATAACAATCGGCAACCAAAGAAGTAAAAAATAAATTGCAAAGAAAAGTTAGAATCTAACGCTAAGTAGGCTATAGGGAAACCAACTTCAACGTATCAGAAGTGCGCAACCAATTGGCAATTGAAATCGTCTTATAGAACATTCAAATCTTGGGCTAAAGGTCTAAGAGGTTATTCAATTTTGAGCACAATTTTTATAAAATATTTTCACACATTTTAAAAAGAAACTACTCAAAAACCGATTTTAAAGATTTTCCCAAAGATTTCTGATTTTTCTGAATTTTCTAAATATTTTATGAATTTTTTTAAAATATATATAATATAACATAATATAAAATAAATATAAAAACTAAGCCCAACCCACAATGAAATAAACCTAAGTCGAAGCCTCCTTAGACCCACTGAAACCATATCGACGCTCAAGCCCAGCCATTTGATCCGAATTTTTGTTTCTTTTTTTATTTTTGGAGTTTCCTTATTTTATTCTTTTATTTCTTCCCTTATTCTCCACGTCGACTTATTCACGACGTTCCCTTCTCGAGCGATGTCCTTCACCCCAAGCTCCGAATTTCTTAGACAAGCCTCGGGCCAAAGCTCAAGGTGCCGCCGAGCCACCACCCTTCATCAGTCGTCTACTCCGACCGCCACTCGTCGGCCGACCTCCCCGCTGCCAGCCGAGGACCACACCACAATAGGAAAAACGACAGGGCCAAAGCGAACAAAGCCACGGGCGGCCCCCGAACAACGTCAAGCTCGAAATCGCAGCAAAAAAATAAGATTAACGACACGCGGGAACGTCGATTCAGCCCCGAACCAAGAACACAAAAGCGGATCTAACTTAAGCATTTCATCGAGCAGTTAGAGCGCACTGTCTAAAACGACAGGAAAACGAACCGGCCGAGCTCAAATCGCCCCAGGACTCATGAAAATCAACATAAAAAAACACAGACACAAGGACGAAGTGGGCTGGAGCTCGCGTGAGCCGGAGGCCGCGAGCTCCGGCCCGGCATGCCCAAAAACAGGGCAAAAATAGGGTCAGGCTTACTGGAGTTTTGGCGCGGAAAAGAAGTCACGGCCGAGGGTCGTCGGCCACGATTCCGTCGCGCTGGCCGGCGGTCTCTCCCTCCAAATCTGTTCCCTCGCTTGAACTCTGGCCGCTCTCTCTTTCTCGGATCTCTCCTCTCCCCCAAAAGATCCCTTCCTCTTCTCTCGCTTTTATGCTCTCTAGCCGGCGCCCATGGCGTCCTGCCATGCCAGCTGTCGCCAACGGTCTGCCCCCGACCACCAACTCCGGTGCGACGCTCGTCCTGTCTCCTCTGTCTCTGTCCCGTACGCCGTCCTTTCCTCCGCTCTCTGTTCTCTGCAGAGGCGTGAAGGAAAAGGAGAAAGGAAGGAGATGGGGACCGGGCCAGGAAACAAGGAGCGGGCCGGCCCAGGTGGAAAGGAAGGGAAAAAGAAAAAGGGGCCGGGGAAGCCCACCCTTGGCCCGGCTCGGCTCCCCCCTTTTTTTATGATCGAAAATTTTAGTTTTAATTTTAATTTTTTTATATAAATTTTAATATTGGTAATGCAAATGCTCTTAATAACCTATATGCTATGCAATTTAATGAAAATTATTTTTGTTATGAGTTAAATATTAATCCCTAATTTCCCAATACAATTAACAAATGATTAAATAAATTGTCAAAATTTAGGTGTCAACAATAGTTTATCTATTTCACCAAGAAGCTATTTTAAAAATGATGAATTTGCTTATTTGCCAGGTTCTCTTCATTTCTGACGACACCATATACCAAAGGATCAATGCATTGCTTAATTACCATTGCCGGGCCATTGCCCTTGCCTCCCTCTCTCTTGATCTTCTCTGCGCCCATGCGCTTGTGCACTAGAACACAACCTCACCGTGAGGTCACCAACGCAAGGCCGACTCTTAATGTCACGCTTAACCATGAGCCCACGGTCAAATCCAAAGAGCATGAAGAGGGAGGCAACCTAATTGCGAGATCATGAGCTCAAGCCCAACTCTCGATATCATGGTTGAGCGAGAGCTCACTGTCAATTGGAAGCCATGCTTGATCAAATTTGGGCGACGTTGCCGACGAAATTTTGTTGTGGTCATGTCGCCGACATCGATGGTCACTAGAGATACAGAGTTAACAAACACACAAATGGGACAAAATCAAAAAGGAAACATGGACGCATATTTGTTGCTCCTTGGTGTGCTTATCAAACTGTTTGATATCAATTGGCGTAGTGGAAAAACTCGCAATTTGCTACACGAGCAAGTAACTCGCAAAGCCACGGGTGAAGCATACACGCGTGAAACGTAGAGAGAAAAATTTATCAATTTTTTTTGGTATCAAGTATCTATACTTGTATTAGATACCCCAGAGAATATCCAAGTGTAAGACATGGTATAGATAAACTAATAAGAAAATTTATCCTACTGAATATTGAAAATCTAAATTAATAGCTACTAAAAGTTGAAACAAATCACCCAATATCCTAACGTAGTTTCTAAAATAAAAAGATTAGAAAATATATGCCTCGTCTCGTTATTATTGTCATCGTCCCATCATAGACTATTTTCCACAATTTAAGGAAGGCAGGACAAAGTAACCAGGGCTATTGTGCCGACAAGTCATTGAAAGACACTGTGTGAAGCATATGTCGATCCATCGGAAACCCTTTTGAATTTCACTTTGTCACCCACGCACGAGAGACTATTATACATGCCTACTCAGCATTAGCCATTTCCGAAGAAATGACGACATGATGGCTCGAGTTGGCAATTTCGGGCTTGCAAAGATCATATCAACGGTGTCTGCTAAAGCCATAGGAGTTCAAGATCAGGGGAATTTAACTTCAATCGCAATCATAGGATCTATAGGCTATGTGCCTCCTAGAACGAATCTAATCATATTTTCTTGATTAGTTTCACTTGTTTGTGATAGTAATATGAGAGATTGTTAAAAGTATTGAATAAACAATGATCCTTGATGTTATGCGATGCTTTGGATGCTCTGATACATCTTTCTTACAATGCAATTTCTTCTTTGCCTTATTAATAGTAGCATGTCCTAATCGTAAATGAGAATAAACCATCGTAAATTGGATTAATGAATGGAATTTTTTTGGATAAAAAATAGTGAATCCATGCCAATAAATGGATTAAGCATGTTGTGCCATCTCATATTCGTATTTTCTTTCTCTCATTCATATATTATATCATATTATGCTCATGCTGTGAAAATGGATTGTGATTAATATCGTCATAAAGTCAATTACGAGAACCTGTGATTCACTCTCAGTATGCAATGACTTAAGGTCTTGACAGTAAGTAACAGATCCCTTACGGTGGAGAGAAGAGAAAAAGGAAGGGAAAAAGAAAAAGGGGCCGGTCAGGCCCAGCCTTGGCCCCGCTCCGCTCCCCCATATTTTTTTTCCTTTTGGATCAATAATTTTAATTTTAATTTTTTATATAAATTTTAGTTCTGGTAATGCAAATGCTTTCAATACCTATATGCTATGCAATTTAATAAAAAATATTTTTGCTAGGGGTTAAAAATTAATTCCTAATTTTTCAATGCAATTAATAAATAATTAAATAGATTACCAAAATTTAAGTGTCAACAATAATCTATCTATTTTCACCAAGTAACCGTGTAAAAATATGATGAATTTGCTTATTTGTAAGGTTCTCTTCATTTTCGCTGACACTATATACCATAGGACCAATGTGTTGTTTAATTACCATGGCTGGGCCATTGCCTTTGCCTGCCCACCTAGCCCCCACCAAAAAACAAAAAAAAATCTTGATCATCTCTATGCTTATGCGATTGTGCACTACAATTGTGAGGTCACCAGCTCAAGGCCAACTCTTAATGTCGCGCTTAACTGTAAGCCCATGGTCAAATCCAGAGAGCACGAAGAGGGAGGCAACCTCATCGCAAGATCATGAGCTCAAGCCCAACTCTCGATGTCACAGTGGAGTGAGGGCTCACTATCAATTGGAAGCCAAGCTTGATTGAACTTGTGCGACATTGCCAACAAAATTCTATTGTAGTCATGTTGCCGACATCGGCAGCCACTAGAGATATAGAGTTAACATACACATAAATGGGACAAGATAAAAAAGGAAACATCGACGCATATTTTGTTGCACTCCTCGGTGTGCTGATCACATTGTCTAGTAATATTTGTCAAGTCTTCTCACCCAACCAACGCTCTCTCTTTCTTCACCATTAGCCATCGTCTCCGGCTATTGTGGCCACTTGTCATCACCGACACCATCTTTATGTCTTGATTATTTTGAAGATAATTTTCATTAGAAAAAATCATCTTCTAATTCAGAACGTTTCTTTCGAATTTAAATTACAAAACTTCGGTTACCCCATTGCCAGAGCCAGTTTACGCAAGGGTTGGCCATGGCCTCGACATCCCACCTACGCCACTTTGTTAACCTGAGCCTATTTTCTCTTTAAGCCATAGGCGGGGACTGCGAAGTCATCATGTTGGGCTTTCCAACCTAATAATCGTCGCATTTGGTCATCGTTCTATAGCTTCTTGAGATACATTATTGTCAAAGTTCCTACACCTCTGAATCTTCATTCGCGAGATGGTTGTCTCCAAACATTGTATTCCATGATCTATCCACTCCGATACCAATCGACGTAGTGGAAGAACTCGCAATTTGCTACACGAGCAAGTAACTCGCAAAGGCACAAGTGAAGCATACATGCGTGACATATATAAAGATAAATTTATCATTTTTTTTTTTTGGTATTAAGTTAAATTACAAGAGAAACATAATCTATACTTGTCACGCCCCGATCCTTGAACACGCACCCATCCCTCACCATGGTCGATTTATAGCGACGTCCCAAGACGCATCGCCGACCCCTTCGTTTAATATGCGCATGCGGAAGTATATAATAAGAATCCCCAGACAATAAAGCAATGTGATAGACAAGTAGGATTAAAAACTTGAACCTAAAAACCAACACCCTTATGTACATATATAATAACTCAGTCATATATATACAAGCCATACTAAAAGGTCGGTTTCTACTCAAACAGGTTCCACATCAAAAGTCATCGAGACGGGAGTGGAGTCTCAATCCTCATCAGGATCCTACTTTGGATCATCCCCGGGTTCTCCTCCAGGTACTCCTCTTCAGGTTCTTTCTCCTTAGGTTCCTCATCAGGGTCCTGAAATGTTTTCCCACAACTGGGATGAGACTACGTCTCAGCAAGTTCTACCCCCTAAGACCCGATTAGGAAGCCAATACACCTTAGGCTGCTTAAGCACAACACGAGTCAAATGACTTACCTTAGCCTCAGTTCCCTCTTGCAAGTCAGTATATATATCAAATATACACGATCACATCACATCACCCAATCAGATCGAATCATCAACCAATCGACCTCGTCGATTACATGTCACCACAACCTTTCCCTCTGTCGGTACAGTCAATAATATCTATAAGTCCGACCATAGTCCAGGATTGCTCACTCTAAACTGATATATAGATAGTATAGCTCACACTAAGCTGATAAATAGTGTACTGCTCTCACTAAGCTAACATATCGCTCGTAGACTTATATAATACACTAATAATGCTCCCTCTACGCTGATCATATTGCTCTCGCTAAGCTAATTAGGTATACTGCTCTCGCTAAGTTGATATATCGCCCATAGGCTGATATAGTATACTTAAGTATCTTTCTCGTTAAGTGACGACATATCGTCCGTAGGTGATATAGTATAGCATCCTGACCATTCAATCAATTCCATCTTTTATCATTCTCGATAAAATAGCCGTGTGTGGGGACACAGTCGGCCTTAGCCAAAAAATTATAATTTCACTTTTTGAATATCCCACCAGTTTCAACAGCCCATAACATATTTTTGGCACTGTAAACCAACGCCTGATAATTTTCCCACTCAATTACCAAAATTAATCAGTTTAGGAATAAAATCCTAAAATCATCTTTAAGTCAATTCAGCACGATTTAACGCTCAAATAAATAAATAGATCACATTATCATGATCAGCATAAAATTTCGGTCGTCGGCTATCCCAGCCTAATTTCTGGAAAAATAAATAATTAATTAAATAATTTCGGAAATTATTAAATAAATGCAATAAATCCAATTTAGGCCCGTAATGCCTGATTGGAAGCCGAAACGGACCTGGAAAAATTCCAAGGTTCATTCAATAATTAATATCACAAGTCTACTTGCTAACGTCACTAACCACTTGCCTAACATGCATTAATAAGGCTCTAAACTAATTGCTCTATTCTAATCTATCCACCTAATTGCACTTAATTAAATCTAAGCAACCTCTAAGCATCATTAGCATACTAATAAGGGCTTAGTGAGCAAAACTCACTTGATTAAAAGCGAAGACCGGATCACCGCGATGGCGGTCGAAATCCAAATTTTCGGCGGCGTCCAGAGACAGACATTCGGGTCGGCCCAAAAGCCTTGCAAGCCCACAGCAAATGCTGGGCTTGGTTGATGGGCTTGGGCTTGCTTCTTTGGTTTCAACTGAGCTAGACAACAACTAAAGATGGGCCGAACTGCAGCTTCAAAACTCGGCTGAACCAAGACTGAACATGGGCTTCAAATGGCCGAGTTGGAGAACTGAAAATGGGCTGCTGGGCTTGGGCCGAATTGCAGGCTTCAATTGAATCGAACCACCTTGGGCTGAAGCTGGAAATTAAAGTTGATGGGCTCGGTTTCAGGGCTGCACTTGCGGAGATGTTGGCTCGGCTTCAGGCTTCGCTGAAATTGCTGGGCTAGAAAAGAAGGTTGCTGGACTGGACTGGTTGCGGTTGATCCACGAGCTGAAGAAGACGCGGGCGCCTTCGAGCTGGCCGAAATCCACGAGCTACGCTGGGGGCTGCTGAAGACAAAACGCGTGGAGAGGCAGCTGGATTTCGTGGCTTCGGTGGGGGTAGCTGCAACGGAGAAGCCACGCGGAGAGGGAAGAATTGAGGGGAGTCAACGGCGTGGATGCACTTGCAGGTTTGTTGACCGAGAGAGAGCCCTTCATGGATGTGTGGCATGCAGCTTCGGTGGATGATGGCTTCGTGGAAAATTGTGGTCAAAGATGATGGGTTTTGGTGATGTGTTGACTTGTGGGTGCGTGGCCTGCAGAGGAGAGTTCAGAGGGGGGGGCGTGGGCGTGTGTGAGTGGAGGAATTGGTGTGCGTGAGTGCTGGTGCGAGAGAAATGAAAAGAAAATGAGGGGCGGCTTGGCGAGAAGGAAACAAAGGAAAATGAAAAGCAAGGCAGGAGCTGATGATGATGGAGTTCGCGTGGAGATAAGGCGCACGAAGAGGGTGAAGACCGGCCAAGCGTGCACGGCAAGTTGAAGAGGAAGGAACAAAAGTCAAGCAATCAAATCCCTTACATTGATTGCATGTTCCTATTTCTTTCCAACTAAATATCCACCAATAATCAAATTTAAATACCAAAATTCCAACCCTCCTCCTTAGCTCCGAATTTCACGTTAATTTGAGCTTCAATTCCTCACTCAATTCCCCAAATTGAGGTCCGATTTCACCGAAGAAAAATCCCGTACCATTTTCTGCACGTTCCCAACACTGAAAAGCTCGGCCTGGAAGTCCAAACTTTCTTCAATTTGGCCCATCCGAATTTCTGATAATTTTCCGCGACGTCTGAATCCATTTTCCGTAAAAATCTCAGAATCTCCGAAAATTATTCGGAGGATGAGTCGACGTTCCTAAAATAGATCTTGACATGACAAGACTTTCAATTTCTGAAATCGGATTCGAATTCATGGTTAATTTCTATTCTACACGTTTTTAGCGTGACTTAGGTTACCGGGTAACTTTCAGAAATTTTTAGTGCAAATGACCCGTGGTTGATTTTCTTCGAGCCACTATGAACCCACTCAACTCATTAGCGACTCTCAATTGTTGTGAAAATCTTGAGAATCCAAATACGGACACGGGGTACCAAAATAATAAGAAAATCAGTTTAGTGCCGGTCGACAAAAAATTTCCAATTTAGTGGTGTCACCCACGATTAGCCACATATCTCAGTCGAACCAACCTATCTCTGATTTCAAATCGATTTTATATTGTGCCGTAATGATCTCGGTAGATGAGCACGGTCGAGCAATTCCTGGTCGAATTCTCAAGTCTATTTGCCTTAAAATTCTTAATGGCTTCCCCTAGTTAACTCAAGAGTGATCAGCTTTGAGAACAGCCCTATTGGCGCGTCAATGAAATGCCCGATTTATCCAGTAGAAAACAGGATCGAAAATCTGGGATGTCACAATACTCGTATTAGAAAACCTAATGAATTTCTAAGTATAAGACATAATATAGATATACTAATAAGAAAATCTATACTACTGAATATTAAATATCCAAATTAATAACTATTAAAGTTGAAACAAATCACCCAATATCCCAACGTAATTTCTAAAATAAAAAGATAAGAACATATGTGTCTCGTCTCATTATTATTGTCATCGTCCCATCACAAACTATTTTCCACGGTTCAAGAAGGGCAAGACAAAATAACCGGGGCTATTGGGCCGACAAATCGGTTGAAAGATACTGTGCAAAGCATATGTCGACCTATTAGGAACCTTTTCGAGTTCCACCTTGTCACCCAAAACATGAGAGGCTATTATATCTGCCTACTTTGCAATAGCTATTTTCGAAGAAATGACGCGGCATCTATCCACATTTCCCAAGGCCCCCCAAGTTTCTAGATGAAATCTTTTTCTTCCCCACCTAAGAGGGAATACTCTCGAGATTTTACATTATAGAGTTTAGATGAAACAGTTTAAGGACATATCTAAGGAAAAGACTGTTGACTAAGAAAAAAAGGGTGAAAAATGTGACAAATCAAACCGCGGAAATTCCTCCGGCGATGTCGCTCTTCCCATCGTGGCTTTCCACCGTTTCTCCAACCTCGTGGAAAACGTTGACTTTTTTGTATTCCCAGGAGACCCAACTTTCTTGTTTAGGCCGTTTCTTCTCTTAACGATTATTTATATTTCTGAAATCTTTTGAACTCCTGAATTTGATTGGCTTGAGCCACGAATTTACCCTATCTATTTAATAAGACAGTTATGTCGTTGGGATTTGATAACATATTTGATGTAAAATGTTGCTTTTGATCCCTGACAATCTTGCAAATAGACAAACTAAAGGTTTCCTGCCTCCAATATTTTATCTTTTGCGTTCCGTTGGATACATTGAGCAATTGAACCAATTCAATTTACGAACTGAACTGAATTGGCCTTACTCGATCGGTTATGCATTTAATCACTTGGGGATTGGGTAGATTTTGTTTCCAAACAACCCCTAGTTCCAAAACACCAGGAACCAGCAACTGAACATAATAAGATCCAGGTTTTTTTATCTGAATCTATCTATCCTGGAGCTAATCTAAATTATAGCACAAGACCGTTATGCTTTTTCTTTCTTCTTTTTTTTTTTTTTTTTTTTATTCCATAGAGAGAGGAAACTGTCTTTAATAAGTAAGTTCGGAATCCATGAAATACTAACCTCAACAATCGGATAAGACATGGGTCAAAACACTAGATACGTGATCTAAAGATGGAATTATTTACGCTAGTAACTTACAATGTCGGACTAACATCTGGCTTGTTGGTAGACAAAAACAAAGAACTAATGTCTTCTTCTTAATCTACACACTCACGTCTATTCTATAGTAGCTAAGCCAAGATGAGGAATTGCATCTAATCTTTTGTGCAATGAATTGTAATTTTATTCCTGAAATTGCGGGTCTTCGTCGGTTGTGCGCCCATAAATCAAGTGGTGGAATATATGTTGAGCGAACTTTGGAGGGCAGAACCGACAAAGACCAACAATTTCAGGAAGAGTTATTTTGTACATAGCAAACACTTGGAATAGAAAAACTTTTCACAAGTGGCTTTAATCATCGTGCGAGCATCAGCTCCTTAGTCAGCTTATTACCTATATGTACACTCGCACGATAATCAAGGCCGCTTAGGTAAACGCTAATTACCAGCCGAAATTTATGACATCATGACCTTTAATGGGTGGTTGTTGCGCTAGTTCACTTTAGCCGGCTAAATACAATCGAGCCTCTGATCTATACAAAAAATATGTATACCTATCCTTTTCTTTTTTGATCTGACCCATACACACTTATCTATACCTATATACATAAACCAAAACACCATTTGTCTCAATTATAGATTTCCTAAATTAACATTCAATTTCTTTTTCTCATATCCTTCTGTTCAGAAAAATCGTCCAATTTCTTTATCCCTTCAAAATATTAGATTTATTAGTTACCCTTGTTTCCGTTATTTAATATTCACCCATTTCATATATAACTACTCCATCTCTTTCTATACATAATTACCTCATTATTCGCTCACGTGTGACGCATGCCTAACATAATAATAGCGATGATAACATGGATGAATGGCCATTTCCGTTCAAGCGAAGTGATTGCATTTATTTTAATTTGAAGATATTTTCGAATGGACAATATTGTGTTTCAACCGTGGTGATACATTCTTATGCACAAAACACATGCATCCTCAGTCAATGCCTAAATCACCGGCGAGATGATCAAGTAGATCGAGCTGTACAACCATCATAAAGTAAATTACAAGTCTATATCAGCTATGTCAATGATATTTATATTCTCTTTTCAAGTTTATATAAAGTATAGGTTTGATCATGGATTTGGCGACCTGCATGCACATCAATAAAACCTACCTGTTTGGGTTTGGGCAAGGCCCCTAGAAGTTCAAACTGAGCCTACTCAGCAACTAGGTCTAATTGTAAGAATTTTTCTGATGTGGGCTAATATTAATTAATATTGTAATTTATCGTTTTACAGAATTGGTCTAATAACGTAAGATATAAGATTTATTAATTAGTTTAACATGGGACTGGTTAGTGTAGGCTGAGTAAGGCCTGACTTATGATGAGATAGTTTGTGGCTTAAAACTCTATAAATAGTATTTAAGTCTCTCTTCTAACCTTGAAGCATTAATATCCTCACGTAAGGAGCATTTACAAAACATTAAGGGTGATAGACAGTCTCATTGACCGAGTAATATAGGAGGCAATAGAGGAGAAGAACGGTGAATTTCAAATTAGGTGCGCAAATCTCTTTACTTGATTATATGTGTTTTTTATTTTACTTATGGAGATCTTGGGATGTTGTTTTCGCATATTATATTAAATAAATGTAATACTTAGATTTAAACCCCTCTCTCTATATATTATTATATAGAGTTCATGTGAATGAGTGGTTTGCAGTATTGCCATCTCTAAGAAGGGATGGGACCACAATTGACATGGGGATTGGGAGTAGAGCCCCTTTATCCCCTCCATCCTAGGACGAGGAGTTAGCTCTACTTGATAGTAATGTTAGGACTGTTACAATTGCATAAACATTTTCTTAATTAAACGATGCAATAACACACTTGGAGATAAATCAATGGGAAATTAAAGCGGGAGGACCCAAAACAAGGTTATAGGCTTCGTTCAATCCGCCGATGGAAACTTTATGAATCAGTTGATAAAGTGGATTTAATGCATATTTTTAGTACACTTAGCATTTCTCTAGCCTCAATAACTATGCAACACAATTTCAATTACCGACTATTGCTTTGTCAAAGCGTATAATATCTTCGGAAGTTAACAAAATTTCTAATAATAACCTAAAATAATCATCACCCTCACATATTCAATATTTTCCAAACTCGCTCACATGCAGACATGAGTTAGAAAAGTCAAGAATGCATCAACTTGACTAGTTGAGCCTGATGTTTCGGCTTTTATTGCGTGACTCATGATAGAATTGGACTTGAAACCAATTTCGTGGAAAAGGCCGAAAGAAAACAATCAAGAGTAGGGATTTACCCAAGAGACAACATATGTAAAAAAATTTGTGTGGAAAGAGAGAAAATAATCACATGAAGGCAATACTCATTCATCAATCATTTTGGCCGGCAACTCTAGTCATCGCATCCTATTTTTGAACATTCGACTTTTCCATGCACAGATTACTCCACTTGATCACCCTATAAATACCCCTTTAGCTTTTGCTTTTCTCTTCATCAATCAACTGAGATTCTTCCTTCGCCAATTTTCTTTTGGTCTCTCACAATATGAGTTCCCGTATGACAATCCCTCTGCATCTTATTTTTCTCGTCGCGTTAACCCTAGCATTGATCCCTTTGTCCATCGCCCAAGACTCGCCCCAAGACTATGTCGCGGCCCACAATGCGGCTCGCTCTCAGGTTGGTGTGGGCCCGATGGCGTGGGACGAAAGCGTCGCTGGCTATGCCAGGGATTACGCCAACAAGCATGCCAGCGACTGCACGCGGCTCGTTCATTCAGGCGGACCTTATGGGGAGAACCTTGCGTGGGCTTCCCCCGATCTTACTGGCACAGGAGCGGTGAACATGTGGGTCGGAGAAAAGCCTGACTACGACTACAATTCCAATTCATGCGCACCGGGAAAGGTCTGTGGGCATTACACTCAGGTGGTGTGGCGCAACTCTGTTCGGCTTGGATGCGCAAAGGCCCAATGCGCGACGGGCGGTACTTTGGTCACGTGTAACTATGATGCTCCTGGGAATGTTGGTGGCCAGAAGCCTTATTGAATTGCAAAAAGTTGTATGTCGGATGATGAATTATTATGTCAAAATAATGCCTCATTATGATGAGGCTAGTGCTTTTGATGCACCAAAATCAAATAACATCATATGAATGATGCATGTGAATCTCTTTACTGAAGAAAAAGTTAACCTCTTTCAGTATTTATTTTTTTCTTTTTTTATTTTGCAATTTCTTTTTTTCAAGTGAAAGAAATTTCGATCATTTGTGTAACCTCCTCAGCTCCATGCTCTCAAGCACATCACAATCCCTTTGATGCCTCATCACACTGTCAAAGAGAAGCTAAGCATGATCTCTATGAGGCATTTTACTCTTGAGTTAATTATTTTTGGTGTTTCTACTGATTTTATGTAGTACATAGCGATGGCCGTCTTGGCCACATAACGATACGTTCCCGTCAATAAGCTGATCATTCATGGCAAAAAACATTAAGATATGGACCAATATTATTTAATAATATGGACTTGGTGGTATATTCGTCAATAAATTTTATGTATTGATGAATTAAACTCCTTTAGTTGACCAAGTAAGTAAATGATCTCTAATTAATCAACTTGGTGTCGATAAGTACCAGTCAAATTTGCCTAACTTTGTATTCTATTTCAATCCATATAGCAGCCTAGTACTCTAGAAAGGTCATAGACTCGTCACGGTTGGAAAATTCTTCCTTGAGGAATTTATGTGCTTGGATATATCCACCTAAATGAATTTTCATGTCATCTCAAATTACGATGTTTTAAAAATTAAGACGCAAGAACACGCCAATATTTGCGGTCAATGAAATCTGATTTACAAGTTTTACATTTGTGGAGTCAATCATCGGAATCGATATGAAGTTGTATATGACTAAGTGGATGAAATGATTAACCTATAATTTGGGAAAGTATTGGGAAAGCTCTAGAAATCTTGCTTGTTGGGACAGCGTAATACAAGCTTGATACTTTCATTTGGAGAATAGAAAAACAAAAAAACAGTTCAAGTCCAAGCTTGTTAATAATTCTCGATGGATGATGACAAATTTTGTTCATTCATTGGCAAATATTGGTTCTAACATTCATCAGTCGAACTGAGCATGTTAAAAAAACAATAATTACTCACTTCGTCCTTCCTATATTAACACGATATTCAATCTGTTTTAATGTTATTGCTTAACGGAAAATAATTGACAAAATTGTATTTTTTTGTCTAGTATACGTAGATAAGAAAATCTCGATCAATTTCTTTTCTTATTTTCTTATTTATCTAGGGTCAAAGTTGGGACGGCACGACCTGACATTAGTCACCAGCAAGCCACTTCATCCGCATACAGGCCAATTGTGATTATTTGACCGACGAAGGTCGTCGAGGGGGAAGTAAATTTTACTTCCTATTTCGAAGAGAAAATTATTCTCTCTGCACTAGAAGTTTTGATTAATTTTCTCTTTACACTGGAAGTTTTGATTTCTTCTGTAACAAGTTACAAAGTCCTAGCTTTGCATAGGCATACCTATATGTAAATATTTTGTCCGCATATGTTGGTATTTTCACATGTTATTTTTATCCGTGTTAAATATATAAATTTCATCGCTTAAGATCTCGAAAATACTGGCACTCATGTTATTTCTATGAATGTCCTGGACCTATATCAATGCATAAATACTTAAAAAGCACTTACCATCGTTTTAACTTAGCTTCTGAAGGAGGAATTTGAGTTTAGCTCTCCACGATACAACTCAGCAACCCCCGCCCATATCAAGCGATTTTGACAAGCAATTTACCAAGAAAACGAGCTTGAGTCAAGCTCGAATTGCCGTTCTTCCCTCAATTGATGTACTAACTCTACATACCCCTTTATTCTTCAATTTCTTCATACCAGAAGCATTAACTTGCTGCATAGACACGTCAAAATTTAGCTTCATTACCATGGAGACCCCAATCTTCTTCTCCGTCCGTCCCTCTTTCGTCCGTCCCCTTCTTAGTTCTTTCTATTTCTTTTCTCTTTTTCTCCTCTCGCCCTTGTCTTGCTTGTCTTCACCACATAAAGTAGACCCAGATAGATTAGCTACCTTAATGAATCATGAAATCCACTTAACTCTCTAAAGTGTCCACCGTAGACTTTAAAGCCAAAATATAATGGACTAACTCATTTCATGCATGTGTCACGGTCCCAAGGTTTCCCATGCGCCAAAAATTGTGTATGATAAAAGAAGATCAAGCCAAGTCTCTTGGAGCTTTTAGAACATTCCCAAAGACCAGTGATACAGTTATTGTACTAACTTCTGGAGTCTTCTTGTCATGATTGTTTTTTTTTTTTTTTTATGTCGAGGATCCGGCCTAGCTCACCTTACGGGAGCACAGCACCGACTATACCTCGGGGAAGACTTTCCCAGCAACCTACCAGCCGGGGCCCCCCCGCTTAAGTCACATAACTATTCGGGAGTTGTGGCAAACTCGGAAGTCGAACCCCCGAACTAGCGGTTAGGAGGCCAGGCCTCAACCAGCGCAGCCATGCATGGGTGGGTCTTCTTGTCATGATTGTTGGTAGTTGGTAAATGGAAAAATGTGATCTCCTCCGTTAAATCAAAAGGGCTTGTATTGAGAGGGTCTCTAGTATAAGAAGAGGTGTCCTCCCCCCTCATTTGTAATAATTTAAGCACTTCAAAGAAGTAAAAACATCATCTCCCAGGGCTTCTCTCTCCACGATCCGGGTGAATGAGTGATCGATCCTTGGGAAAGGCTTGGTTTAGGCGCTCAAATGATTTAAAGAACCCTAAGTCACCGCACAAGTCTGATCCGAACAATCGACTCGTGACACATGGCTCTTGTTCCACCACTTTTATAAATTAAACAAAACCGTATAAAATTGTTACCCATTATTCAATTTATGGATTCGCTTTTATTTCTTGAGCATTTGCATAATTTAAGTAGATATGAGATACTTTTCAAATGTTCGCTAAACATTATATTTGCATTGTGCAACCACGAAATCAATCTGTCTTATTTCAAATCATGTAGATAATTCTTATTATCACAATCTCATAATGTCTTGGATGGACGTCGAATTGTCACTAGGTGTCAAAATTTCAACCTGCAAACACAATTAGTGAGTTAACCTCAATGTTGAGTGAGCAAATTATTGACTGATCAAGTAATTGCCCACCTCTTCTTGGGATTATAAATGCTTATAATAGTAAATCACATAGGATTTTGGTCATCTGCTTACATGATGCATTCAATCGTCTCCATTGACTTCCCAATCCTCATGTAATTGATGGGGAATATGACGCACCTAATTTGTTCAGTCTTCAGTCTTCAGTCTTCGTCTCCATGGTCTTTGATTGACTTTTCTTGAACGGGCTTTTTGTAAGTTTTCGATCGGACTCATTCCCTTAGGAGAGAGGGTCCGTGAAAATCTCACTTATTTACTCTCTCATTCCAATTTTGAGCTCTGCATCTAAACATTACTGAGTAGGATCAATAATGGTGAAACTACGATCTCAGGCTATTCATGGCTGTGGATAGCAAGTACGCAATGCACGATTGAATTGGAAAGATCAAGTTTGTACTATCTAGGCCCACCGATCTCTCATGTGTTATGCAGATCTTCTTCCCCAGTCGCATTGCCAAAAGGGACAAGCGAGGCGAAGGACGACGGAGGCAAAAATTAAATGCCTTCACCTAATAACAACACTGGAGGTTTTGATAGAACAAGAGGCCATCACGCCACCACCTCTCTCTCTCCCCCACCTACACACCTTCAAGCGTCATCCCTTGGGTCTCCATAATTAGTAAAATGGGACTTCAATAATTAATTTACGAAAAACATTACTATCATTAAAAAAAGAAAATGTACTCTATTAGTCGAAACATTCATGTTCGCAGTGAAAATATTTTCTTCAGTGCATTTTTTGTTTTTATAGATACAAGCAATCATTTTAAGAAAATAATATCAACAACATCGTTTGTCGCGAATTGAATGCTCCAGACAACAGATTATTTTAAAGAAAAGAGTCACAGAAAATTCCAAATTATATTTATTGTGACACATTTACCTAAAACGTGTTATATCCACTCAAGGTTGAACTAGAAAAGTTAAAAAAAAAAAAGGGACACAAAATAATAATTTTAAAACGAAAGAAGACTGCACGAACTTCTTCCATTGAGTATATAATGATAAGAGGACAGAGAGAGAAAGAGACTATCAAAATGAAAATATTACGAGGCCGTTTGGCAGTCACGGGCTAGGTGTGCCTGGCCTAGTCCGTTCCTTAGCTAATATCTACCCAGAAAAAAAAAAAATTAGTTGATGGAGAAATATTTTTTATATAAAATTGATTTCAAGGAAAATGACTGATTCTTAACCGTGTATATAAAAGTGAGATGGAAAAAGGTTTTCGATGTACAAATATTACTTTTAAAATTTATTCTCTCCATTGTAACTATATTTTGTTCCAAATATAAGATACTAAATTGATATTGAAATGCTTGCATATTTTAATAACAATATGCCGCCTTATTTATCTTACGAAATATATAAAATAGTTTTAGTGTGTTTAAAATAATAATAATAATAATATTTGATTTGCCACACTTTGCACCATATTTTTCCATGGGCTTCGATGCATAGAGTGTACGTTTTCTGAAACCTCAGAGAACATACATATATCTTCGAGATAGACGATATAAAATTGAGGACCACATAATGTTCTTATAAGTCTACAGTACTACTCTTAGTGGAATCAGTCAATAATTGATTTGTGGACAAGACGGAGGTGTTAAATGTAGGTAACACTGAAAGTGGATCACTAGAGGAGATGGAGAAACTACTGCTCAACTTTGCCCGCTTGTGGTGGTGGAGCTCAGTCCTTAGCCCCGGCGCTTGCTTGCAAGACCAAATGGATCGGCTCGTGTTAGTGTCCTTCAGAAATGCTATAGATGAAGATCCATTAAGAGTCTTGAGTTCTTGGAATGATTCTACCAATCATTGTGAGTGGCAATGTGTTTTGTGTAGCAAAAGGCGTCCTGGGAGGGTCATGCCCCTGATCCTGAGATCACAAGGCTGGGGAGGCTTCTTATGTGACGACCCAAACCCGGGGCAGTACGGAGGGATGGACTGAGATCGCCTTGGCAGTACGCGGGTGAGGCTAAGGACATGTCTCCCGTCCCACATCGCTTAGGGGGGGAGTCCTGGGCTAGTTTATAAAGGCTTGGGTCCCTTTAATTTGTATAACGCGTTTCACGTACGCTTCCGCTGCGCTGAAAACAAAGCCGTGAGGGAGGACGGGTCGGTGGGTCGTGCCTCCAAAGCGGACAATATTATGGCTTGGGAGAGGGAAGGCCCGAGGGATGGCCCTTTGCCCCTGCATAATGCGTTTTAAAGCCGTGAGGACTCAGTGTCCAAAGTGGACAATATCATACAGTGGGGCTCGAGTCGTTACAAATGGTATCAGAGTCGACTCTCGACCGCATGTGGGGGCCACAGCGAGGACGCCGTGCCTTAAGGGGGGGAGAATGTAACAACCCAGACCCGAGGCAGTACGGAGGGATGGACTAAGATCGCCTTGGCAATACGCGGGTGAGGCTAAGGACATGTCTCCCGTCCCACATCGCTTAGGGGGGGAGTCCTGGGCTAGTTTATAAAGGCTTGGGTCCCTTTAATATGTATAACGCGTTTCACGTACGCTTCCGCTGCACTGAAAACAAAGCCGTGAGGGAGGACGGGCCGGTGGGTCATGCCTCCAAAGCGGACAATATTATGGCTTGGGAGAGGGAAGGCCCGAGGGATGGCCCTCTGCCCCTGCATAACGCGTTTTAAAGTCGTGAGGACTCAGTGTCCAAAGCGGACAATATTATACAGTGAGGCCCGGGTCGTTACATCTTATCTTCTCACATAAGTAACCTCTCTTTCCTTGGGATCATGGTTTTACAAAACAATAGCTTTGGCGGCGAAATCGCATCATAGATTGGTAACCTATTTTGGCTCCATAATCTTGATCTTACTGACAACTCGTTTGGCGGACCAATACCCTATAATCTTTCCCACTGCTCGAACCTCGAGTCCTTGAATCTCATAGATAACCGACTTGTGGGGGGAATATATTCCAATCTTGGTTCTTTACAAAGGCTCAAATTCTTGCGCTTGTCTAAGAACAACCTTGTAGGCCCTATTCCTCCTTTGATTGGAAACCTCTCGTTGCTACAACACCTCTCTTTGGCAGAAAATGCATCTCATGGAGAAATACCTGAGGAACTATGTTGCGACGTACCCCTTGGGAGAGGGAATATGTTTAGGAGTATTGTCTAAAAGGCGGCCTATGGCTCATGATAAAACACGAGCTCTCCCAAGCCCATAGCTTATGTGACATAGGGTATTCATAAGAATTTTATAATGAGGAGCCATCTCTAATCTATTGGAGTCGGCTAGAAACCAAGTGAATATGTGGATTGGGGAAAAGCGCGACTACGACTACAATTCCAACTCATGTGCACCAGGGAAGATATGTGGGCATTAAACTTAGGTGGTGTGGCACAACTCGGTTCGACTTGGATGCACAAAGGCTCGATGCGCTACAGACAATACCTTGGTTACTTGTAACTATGATCCTCCCGACAACATTGTATGGCAGAAGCCTTATTGAATCACGAAAAGTTGTATGTCAGATGTGAACTATTATGTCAAGATAATGCCTCATTATGATGAATTAAGAGTTTTAGATGCACCAAAATTAAATAACGTCATATGGATGATGCAGGTAAATTTCTCTACTGAAGAAAAAGTTAACCTCTTTCAGTAATTATTTTTTTCTTTTTTCCCTTTGCAATTTCTATTTTTCAAGTGAAGGAATTTCGATCATTGATCTAACCTCCTCAGCTCCATGCTCTCGAGCACATCACTATCCCTTTGAAGCCTCATCATGTGACATCCTGAATTTCAGGCTCTAATTTCGATTGAATAAGTTAGGTTTTTCCTCGACGCACCTATAGTTTTTTTCTCTGAGTTGGCCACTCATGAGATAATTAGCCTATCAGGTGGAGCCGTTAAGAGATTTTAACGTAATAGACTTGAGAATTCGATGAGGAATCGACAGCTCGACCGTGCTAGTCTGCAAGGGTCATTACGGCACTGTTGAAATCGATCAGAGATAGGTTGATTCGACTGAGATATGTGATCAAAGCGTGGGTGATTCCACATGATTGCAAAATTTCTGTCGAACAGTACTAGACCGATTTTTCTGTCGTTTTGATACCATGTACCCGTATTTGAAATCTCGAGATTTTCACGACAACCGAGAGTCCCCAATGCGTCAAAGATGTGCAATATGGTTCAACAATAATAGACCACGGGTCAATTGCATTAAAAATTTCTAAAAGCTACCTGGTAGGCTAGGTCACGTTAAAATCGCGTCAGATTGAAATAACTACGAATTTGAACCTGATTTCAGAAACTGAAAGTTCTGTCATGTCACGATTTATTTTAGGAACATCGACTCACTTTTCGAAGAAGTTTTGGCGAGTTTGGGATTTTTACGGAAAATCAATTCGGACAATTCGAAAAAGCACGTAAATTCGGATGGGCCAAATTGAAGAGATTTTTGGCTTCTAAACCGAGTTATTTGGTGAATGGAACTTATAGAAAGTGTGTGGGCTTCTTCCTCGAAAAAATTGGACATCAAATTGGAGAGATTTGTTAAGAAATTGAATTTCGGACATTTCAGAAAAAGGAAATAGAATTCGGATGGGTGAGGGGAATGACCAATCTTGCTGTCCAAAGTTGATTATTTGGGGGAATTTACATGCAGGAAGGTAAGTGGGGACCAAGTGTATTAGCATGGAGATTTTTTAGGACCAAATTGGATTGAAATTGAAGTCCAAATTGTGAAATTCGTATGCTTGAGAGGGGGCTGCAACTTTTGGCATCAAATTGGATTATTTGTGGGAATAATGTGCAAGAAAGAATTTGGGGGACCAAGGGGATATGCTTGAAGACTAGGGGGACCAAACATTTATGAATTTGAGATATTTTATTTGACATTTTCCCCTCCTCCTCCGGCTTCTCTCTCTCTCTCGCATGCTTCCCCTCCATCCGACCACCCTCTGCCATAGTCTTCTATTTCTTCTTATCCTTTTGACTTTTTAGGACTCATACTTATCTCTCCCTCTCTCTCCCTCATCCGTTTCTCTCTTCTCCTTCGTGCGTCAGCCTCACCGACCCTTCTCTTTTTCTGCTTTTCTTTCTTTTGTTGGTTGAAGATCCCAACTCCCCACGATCTCTTCTCCTCTACCACACATCCGAAGACCACCCCTCCAGTTCTCCCTTCGTCCATTTCTCCACTGCTCAACTTCACACCCATTCAGCCCATTCAAGCTCCAGCCCAGCAAAGTGATGTCTTTAGCCCACTTCCCTCCTGTCTTCAGCACTTCAACCGAGCAGCATCCATGTGACATCCAGATTTTTCAACCCTGTCTTCTATTGAATAAATCGGGCATTCCATTGATGTGTATATAGGGTTATCTCAGAACTGATCATTCTTGAGATAACTAGACTATCTGAAGAAATTATTAAGGAATTTTAAGGCAATATAGACTTGAGAACTCGATCAGGAATCGGCTTCTCTACCGTGTCCATCTTTAGAGGCCATTACGGCACAGTTAAAAATCGATTTGAAATTAGAGATAGACTGGATCGACAGAGATGTGTGGCTAATCGTGGGTGACACCACTAAATTGGAAAATTCTCGTCGACCGGCACTAAACTGATTTTCTTATTGTTTTGGTACCCTATGTCTGTATTTGGATCCTCAGGATTTTCACGACAATTGAGAGTCGCCAATGAGTCGAGTGGGTTCATAGTGGCTTGAAAAAAATCGACCATGGGTCATTTGTCTTAAAAAGTTATGAAAACTACCCAGTGGTCTAGGTTACGCTAAAAACGCGCCGAATGGAAATTAACCGCCAATTCAAGTCCGATTTTAGAAATTGAAGATTCTGTCATGTCACAATAAATTCTAGGAGTATCGACTCAGTCTCATAAGATTTTTCTGACAACCGAGACTTTTTGGGAAAAAGTCAATTTAGGGCCATTTCCGTTCAGTTGAAGCCATGGATTAATTCTGGTTGTGAAATTGAGAAGCATGAAGGATTCTTGGATGAGGAAAATAATCAATTTGATAAGTGAGACATTAATTGATTTTGTGAGAGTTATTTGAGAGAAATTCAAGAGGGAAATTGGATGCAGAAATGCAAGTGGAGACCAAGTGCTCTAGTTTGGAATTTCTTTTGGGGAATCAATTAGCTTATTCAAAAGCAAATGGGATAAGAATTTTCTATTTGAGGAAATTCTTTTCTTTTAGTTTTCTTCCCATTTCTTTTTCCATTTTTGGATAAACACCTTTTCCCCCCCTTTTTGCCACAAGTTTCTCTCTCCCTCTTTCTTTCTTTCTCTCTCTCTCTCTCTCTCTCTCTCTCTCTCTCTCTCTCTCTCTCTCGTGCGAAATTCCCCCCACCGAATGCTCTGCTGTCTTCCAACTTTGCTTATTTCACTTTTACTTTTTGACTTTTCAACTCTCTCTCTCTCTCTCTCTCTCTCTCTCTCTCTCTCTCTCTTATATCCTCCTCACTCTCTCAACACTCTCTCTTCCTCTCCCTCTCTGTTTCGTTCAAAGACCAGCAGAAGCGGAAGCAGAGATCCGCGTCACCTGAAGGAGCCGCAGCCACGCCGGAGCTGTTGTCGCCGTCATGCCGGAGCACCGTCGCCGCCGTTTGCCTCATGCTCGCCTACCCATACGCGTCTGCCTCCCCGTCCAGTCAAGCTGCCGTCCACGACCTCGCCTGGTCCAGCTTTGTTCGGCCACCTCAGGCACTGTCCGGCCACCGTTCGACCTCACCGGAGCCCTGCTCACCCTCTGCCGGCCTTGCCTCGCCATCTCAGCCACCGGACCAGCTTCGTCCAGCCAAGAACAGCAATTGGAAAATGGGTTTCCAACAGTGATTCTAGGCTTGTTTTGTGGTGTTCCGGGCCCCGAACCCAAGGTCCACTTTGGAGTTTATTGTTCCCCGCGCCATTCCCGTCGGTTTGATCCGACTTGCGCGTTATTCCTGTGAGTAATCTCACTAATCCTTGCTTAGTAGACTAATTATACTTAAGGGTTGATTAGTGTTAATTAAGTAGGTTTAAGTGGTTAGATTATAATGGATTAGTGATTATTAGTTAATTGCATTGCATATCAGTTAGGTGGTTAGTGTACTTAGATAGAGAATTGCCTATAGTATTTATGTATCTCGAGATTTTTCCCAACCCTTATCGGGCTTCAATTAGGCAATACGGGCCTAAATTGGATTTATTGTATTTATTTATTAATTTTGAAATTAATTAATTAATTAATTATTTTTTGGAAATTAGGCAGGGATAGTCGACGACTAAAATTTCGTGCTAATTGTCGTGGTGCAGTCCGTTTATTTATATGAGCTCTACGTTGCGTGGAATTAAATTAATTGTGAAATTTGAGGAATAATTCCCAAATTGTTTGAAATTGTATAATTGAATGGTAGATGGCCGAGTATGTCTATATAGCGCCAGTATTGCTTTGATGGGCTGTAAAGTGGAGAAGATTGTGAGAGTGAATTGAATATACTCTTGGCTGCGACCAATTAGGTACGTTAATATTGTGTGAAAATTGAGTGAGTTGATGAGGATGTGGGGATTTATCACAAAATTGATCAATGTAGGTGTTCAATTAGAAATTGACTGTGAAAGGTTGTGAGTTGAACCTCGAAAGTCGCCAAAGTATGGATGTGCCAGTTGGGTCGAGATTTGCCACCGAATTTGGAGTCGGTCGCGCCCGTTGGGCCAAAAACTGCCACCTGATGTAGGTCGCGCCCATGGGGCTGAGAATTGCCACCCGGTAGGGGTTGCGCCTAATTTGCCACCTATTAAAGGTCGCGTCCATTGGGCCGTAATTTGCCACCTAAAGTTAGGTCGTGCCCTTTGGACCATAATTTGTTGCCGAGAAATTTAGTAGACAATGCTCGTGGAGCCATGAGTAAGATTTGAGACTGAATAAGTGAGATGACCGGGGAATGGTCATGTTGACATGTAATCGACTAAGTCGATTGGTCAATGATTTGATCCGTTTGTTTGATTGTTTGATGCCATATATATGAAGCATCTATCTATAACCCTGATTTGCAGGTTGAGACTGATGCTAAGGTAAATCTTCTGATTTGTGCTGTGCTTAGGCAACCATGTGGTGTATTAGTTTCCTAATCGAGTCTTAGTGGGATAGAACTTGCTGAGATGTAATCTCATCCCGGTTGTGGGATAATATTTCAGGCCCCTAGTTTACCTGAAGACAAGTCGGCATCTGAAGCCGAGGATGAGCAAGAAGAAGAAGATGAAGAGTTTGAAGAAAATGAGCCTAGTGATGAAGGATCTGAGGAGGATCGGGATGATGATCCCGAGTATGATCCGGATGAGGACTGAGATCACATCCTCTTTTATAAACCCTGTACATGTGTGGATAGAGTGAGACTAGAAAGTTGTGAATAGCTTTGTGAATCACTTTGAGTTATGCTCTGTATAAAAGTAAGGTTGTGAATTTCAATATAAAAAATATGGTATGCTTTTCTATCCCATTGTTTTATTGTCTGGGGATTTATAACTGCTTCCGCATGCGTATTAAAATGAAAGGGTCGGTGATACATAGTCCTGGGATATCGCATTCTAAAATCAATCAAGTAGAAGGATGGATGCGTACCCGAGGATCAGGGCGTAACAATCCACCGAATTCTTCCCTAGCTCCCACACGTCAGCCCATCTCCGTCGCTTGGCCAACCACTCGCATCAACGACTGCGTTCCAGCTCCTTCGCTGTTTCTCCTCACGGTCGGCCCAGCCAAGTAACGTCTCCACCGCCCTAGCAATTTCACCGTGCGATCAGCCCTCAAAACCTAGAACCGAGTAGCCTTTCTACAGGCCTTGCGGGGCCATTTTTGGCTCGGTCCGAGCTTTCGATGGCGTCGCTGTGGGCCCGAGTTTCGGCCGCCGTCGCACCGCCATCGCCGTGAACTGGTTTTTGCACTAAACCGGTGAGTTTACTCACTAAACTTTACTTATGGAGTTAATGATACTTCAAGGTTGATTATTTTAGGCTAAGTATGGTTTAGGTGGTTAGTTAGAATGGATTAGTGATTTAAATATTCGTTTGTGCATGTTAGGTGGTTAGAACAACTTAATTAGGGACTAGATAAGCCGTATTAATTATTTAGATTCGTTCAGAAATTTTTCAGGCCCGTTTCGATGTTTAATTAGGCATTTCAGACCTAAGTTTTTATTTATGGAATTTAATTGTATTTATTTAATTAATTTTGGTAATTATTTAATTATTTATTATTTTCCAGAAATTATACCGGGATAGCCGGTGACCGGAATTTCGTGCTGATTGCAATGATATGATTGGTTTATTTAATTGAATGCTAGATTGTGCAAATTGAGTGAAAATTATAATTTTTGGTATCAATTCCAAAATTTAGTAATTTCGGTATTTAAGTGGAAAATATCGTGTGTCGGTCTATAACGCCAAAAATGTTTTTATGGATTATTATGACTAATGTGAATTTCTAAAAGAAAGATATTGAAATTTTGGCTTAGGCCAACCGTGTACCCACACACGATTATTTTTTCGGGTATTTTTAACATGATGAAAATAGGCCAAACACATTATTTTAATTGAGGCATTTGAGTGCAAAGCACAATGTTCTTGGCTGGGATTGGATGATCGTGTATTGGTTAAGAGAAAATTCGTGATCCGTTGTGTGATAGTTAGATTCACTGTGTGACGAATAGATCCGCTATGTGACGGTCAGATCCGCTTTGTGATGGGTAGATCCGCTGTGTGACGGTTAGGTTGTGCCTGTGTGACCGTGATCAATTGAAATGCATGATAGGTCATGCTTGTGTGACTATGATCAATTGGAATGCATGATTAAATGAGTTATAAGCGCCGGATTATAAGACAGAATTGTGTAACATGGTATGAGACGTGTCATAACAATTTAGTCTCATAATCGTGACCTCTGTGGTAGATTGATGGATTGATTGACTGAGATGTGGTGATTGACGGAGATGTGATTTGAGATGCTCCAATTGATCGAGTGTTATTACTGCACATATGTGATATATGAATGGTACTGACGTGTAGAAAAGAACTATGGCAAAGGTAAGTCCTCTCTCTTGTGTGTGACTAGACGGCCTTTAGACGTATTTCCTTCCTAGTCGGAGTTTAGGGGGTGAACTTGTTGAGACATTGTCTCACCCCGTCGTGGGTTCAACTTTTTAGTTCCCTATAATGAAGAACCCGGAGCTTGAGGTGGAAGGGTCAGGAGCATGGGTGGCTCAGATATTCTTTTAGAGATAGACTTCATGTACTTAGACCCTAGCGTTGGCCTCTGTTTGTAATCCAGATTGTTTATAAATGTTGTGTTAATTGATTTGAAATTTGTTGTCCTGCTTTTCTATCCCATGTATGTTGTGGTTAGGGGATTAGTAATTCGCTTCTGCATGCACATTAAAATGAATGGGTTGGCGACACATCTTGGGACGTCGCAATTTTATTGACCATCGAGGGATGGGCACGCGCTCGAGGATCGGGGCGTGACATCCCCATTGAAGTGGTATCAGAGCTGGTCGATAGTTGGAGTGATAAGGTGCAATAAGTTATGGGATAGTTAGTAGGAATGGCCTTTATTTCATGTTGGTGCATGTCTGTGTTAGCTATTTGGTAGAATTGTTTGTGGTGATCGCTCAACTTCTAATTCTGTGTGGAATTGGAAGGCGGATTTCTGTAGAAAACTTGCGTGATGAGTGATTAGGGGCAGAGGACTCCTAGAAAGAGAACCATAGGACCTGTTACTCGAGGTAGGACGCCGACGAGGTTGGTACCCGAGGAGGTTGTGGTAGAGCCTCGGCTCAGGCTAGCGCTAGTAGAGTAGCACCGCCTCCTGTTGGTGTTGGGATAACAGCCCCTGGTGATCCTAGAATCGAAGGGATCGTGTAGGCGCTTGAAGCAATGAGAGATCTGATAAGGCAACAGGCCAAGAATCAAGCGGCCACCACTCAAGCTGCCGCTACTGCTGCTGTTGCCACTGCTGCTGAGACCGCAACCCCTGCCGCTCCTGCCGAAGTTCACTTGAGAATGTGGTTGTGCAGAGAGAGAGACCGATTCAAAAGTTTGTAGAGCAATTCCTGAAGTTGAACCCGCTGCGGTTCACTGGTGCTGGAGATCTCGAGACTACATCTCTTTGGATCCAAGATCTGGAGAAGGCCTTCGCACTTTTGATGTGCAGTGAGGAGGAAAAGGTTGTCCTGGCAGTATACCAGCTGCAGGGTAATGCAAATACTTGGTGGAGGGCCACCAAAGGTACAGTTTTTGCGAAAGGCGTAGTCCCGGTATGGAACGCTTTCCTTAGAGCCTTGAATGACAAGTACTTTTCGAGTAGCGCCCAAGAGCACAAGACGGAGGAATTCCAGCGCCTCCGTCAAGGGATGATGACAATAGACAAGTATGAAGCTAAATTTGTTGAGTTGTCTCAATATGCTCCCAAGCTGATAGAGGATCCTAAAGACAAAGCTCGGAGGTTCGGGAACGGACTCCGATTAGAACTGAAGAATCCCTTAGTGTCGCTTGATCTTAAGGATTATAATGAGGTGTATGGGCAGGCCTAGTTGATAGAGAAAATTTTGAGTGAGCAAGCTGCCTCGCTTGAGTTGAGGTTTAGTTTGAATAGAGATGGGAACCTGTTTGGGAAGGAGCCTATGACCGGAGGAAGATATTCTATTCCGCCCAACAGGAAGGGTGAGATAGACAAGTTAGCACCGAATCAGAATGGAGTGTGTCGTTTCTGTGGGAAATGACATGGATCAGCCTCGTGTTTTTCTAGGACGGGAATTTGTTACGGGTGTCGCCAGCACGGCCACCTGGTTAAGGATTGTCCGCACAACTCGATGGGATCTCAGCTGCCGCCGCCGCCACCGATGGGATAGAATAAAGGGAACACGCCGCATAATGCACCGTAGATGGGGCGCTATTATGGGGCGCTACTAGGATGGCAAATGAGACAAGAAGGAACCAAGCCATGCATCAATCAAGAGAAGAATGTTCCTAGAAATTTTATTAGAGTAGCGCAAAGGAAATTTTTGGGTTAAGCTTGTAGGATTTCGGTTTGTTGAAATGAAGTTGTAAAAAGGAGAATCGATGGCTAGAGTTGTACTTGACTATATTGCTTATGTATAACTTTTATGTCATATATAAAAAGGTTTGGCTCAAGGAGCATCTTGTTGTAATGAAGCGTGTTTTCAAGGAGTACCTGGATCAGTTTGTGATCGTGTTCATCGATAATATCATGGTGTACTTAAGAAGTCCTGAGGAACACGAAGGCATTTGAGAATGGTGCTTCAGACTCTACGAGATTATGGATTGTATGCCAAGTTCAGTAAGTGCGACTTTTGGTCGACTCATGTAGCGTTCCTAGGTCATGTGATTTGAGGTGAAGGAATCTCTATGGAACCATTCAAGAGTGAAGCAGTTATCAGTGGGCCAAGATCAACAACCGTGTCAGAAATCAGAAGCTTTTTGGGTTTGGCAGATTTCTACAAAAGGTTCATGGAAGGGTTTTTAGCTTTAGTGTCGCCGTTGACTCGACTTTTGAAGAAGAAAGAGAAGTTTGTCTGGACAAACAAGTGCGAGCGTAGTTTCCAAGAGCTTAAGCAGAAGCTGATTACCGCACCCGTGCTGACCTTTCCATCTGGTCCTGGAGGATGTGAGATCTATAGTGACGCGTCATTTAGAGGTTTGGGTTACGTGTTGATGCAACATGGTAGGATTGTTGCATACGCGCCCCATCAGTTAAGACCTCATGAGATGAATTAACCGATGCACGACTTGGAACTCGAAGCAATCATTTTCACCTTGAGAATTTAGAGACATTATTTGTGTGGAGAGAGATTCCAGATCTTTACGGGCCATCAAAGTCTTTAGTATCTATTCTCTCATAAGGAGTTGAATATGAGATAGCGTCGCTGGATGAAACTTCTGAAAGACTACAATTGCGATAGTTGTATCATCTTAGAAAGGCGATTAAGGTCGCAGATATGTTGAGTCGGAAGTCTTTAGTCGCACAATGGTGGTTAAGGGATGGACTTTACTTGAGAAATCTTGAGATTCAGTTTTCAAATTTGAGATAGGCCACCTTTCGAATCTTATGGCCACCCTCAAAATTCAGCTGGAAGTACAAATAAGAATTAAGAGGCTTCAGTTGACAGATCCAGATGTTCAGAAAATCTAGCAAGAGAGAAGAGGAATGCTGACTTTTAGATTTCTGAGGACGGAACACTAAGGGGGTGCATGACAAACCAGAATTTTTGTTCCAAAAACAATTTTTCTATTCCATATTTATTTCTAAAATAGAAATCCATTTGATAAAATTATTTCATTTTTCTATTTCTGAAATAGATTTTGGTTCCAGAAATAGATTTGGAATAGAAATCAGAAGTAAGAATTTTCTACTTCTCTATTTCTGGAATAAAAATCAGAAATAAAAATTCTTCTTATCGTTCGTTGCCGCGACCGACCGTCATCCGCCGGACGCGCTGCCGGTCGCTCGTCGTCGCTGCTGCCGCCGCCGCCCGCCTACCGCATCGGTCGCTGACTGCCGCCGGTTGCTGGTCGCCACAGCCGTCGCCACTGGTCGCCGGTCGCCGGTAGTGGTCGGTCGCTGGCCATCGGTGCTGCCGGTCGACGGTTGTCGTTGATCGCTGGTCGCCGACGCCGCCGGTCGCCGATCGCCGGTTGCCGGTCATCGCCGGTCGCCGGCGTTGCCAGTTGCTAGCCGCCGCCGGTCGCCGATCATTGGTCGTCGCCGGCCGCCGCCGTCCGAAAGGAGGAAATTTTGTGTCGTTATCAAACAAATTTCTATTTTTAGAGTAGAAATATTGTGTCGTTATCATATAGTTATTTTTGCTTAGAAACTCTTCTAGAAATAGAAATAAGAAAATCTATTTTTCTTCCAGAAATCAATTTTTGGCTAGAATGGTTATCATTCACCTCCTAAAGTTCCGAGGACGATTGTGTGTACCTGATGATGCAAAGCTTAGGATAGAGATGTGACGACCAAGACCTGGGGCAGTACAGAGGGATGGATTGAGATCACCTTGGCAGTACGCGGGTAAGGCTAAGGGCATGTCTCCCGTCCCACATCGCTTAGGGGGGAGTCCTGGGTTAGTTTATAAAGGCTTGGGTCCCTTTAATTTGTATAACGCGTTTTAAAGCCGTGAGGATTCAGTGTCCAAAGCGGACAATATTATACAGTGGGGCTCGGGTCGTTACAAGAGATTTTGTCAAAAGCTCATCGTAGTAGTTATAGCATTCATCTTAGCAGTACAAAGATGTGTCAGAATCTACGTCAACATTATTGGTGGTTTGGTATGGAGGCGGATATCGCCAAGCATGTTGCCAAGTATCTGATGTGTCAACAAGTGAAGGCACAGCATTGTAAGCCGGGAGGACTTTTGCAACCTCTCGAGATTCCCAAGTGGAATTGAGAGCACATTACGATGGATTGTGTGATACGCTTACCAAGGAGTCAGAGGGGTAATGATTATATTTGGGCAGTAGTCGACAGACTGACGAAGTCGGCTCACTTCCTCGCAGTATGAAAAGACCTTGATTTGAACAGGCACGTAGAGTTGTATGTGCGTAAGATAATTCGTCTGCATGGAGTGCCGATGATAATTACAACAGATCGAGACCCGAGATTCACAGCTATCAATAGGACAGTTAGATGATTCCTTTCGAAGAGTCGTATGGCAAAGCGTACAGAATGCCAGTGTGTTGAGATGAAGTCGGAGAACGAAAGATCTCAAGCCCAGAGTTAGTTCAGCAGTCAGTGATTGCAGTTGCCGTTATCAGGGACAGATTAAAGACCACTTAGAGCCGCCAGAATGGTTACGCAGATAAGCATAGAAGGCCGGTGTTCCAAGTTGGTATCACATCTTTCTAAAGGTGTCACCAATGAGGGGTACTTCACGTTTTTGCAAGAAGGGAAAGCTGAGTCCAAGGTACGTAGATCCCTTTGAGATTCTAAAAAGAATTGGGATCCTAGCGTATCATCTTGCATTGCCGCCGGGGATGGTGCAAATGCATGACGTATTTCACGTGTCGATGTTGAGGATGTATGAGCCTGACCCGACCCACGTGCTTAATTTTGAGGAATTAAACGTGGATGACAATATGTCGTACGTGGAAAGCCTGGCTCAGAGTGTGAATAGGAAAGATCAGATTCTGCGTACTAAGACGGTCCCTTTGGTCATAGTGGTCTAGCAACACCACGGGACAGAAGGAGCAACATGGGAAAGTGAAGACTCGATGAGGCGACGATACCCCCACCTTTGTGTTTAAAGATTGGTGATGGTTCAAATTTCGAGAATGAAATTTTTATAAGAGAGAAAGAGTTGTGACATCTTGAATTTCAGGCTCTGATTTCGATTGAATAAGTTGGGCTTTTCATTGACATGCCTTTAGTTCTTTTCTCTGAATTGACCACTCATGAGATAACTAGCCTATTAAGTGGAGCTGTTAAGGGATTTTAACGCAATAGACTTGAGAATTCGACCAGGAATCGATTGCTCGACCGTGCTAGTCTACAAGGGTCATTACGGCACTATCGAAATCGATCAGAGATTAGAGATAGTTTGATTTGACTGAAATATGTGATCAAAGCATGGGTGATTTCACCTGATTGCAAAATTTATGTCGACCTACACTAGACCGATTTTTCTGTCGTTTTGGTACCCTCTACCCGTATTTGAAATCTCGAAATTTTCACGACAAGCGAAAGTCGCCATTGCGACGAAAATGCACAATGTGGTTCGAAAATAATCGACCACGGGTCAATTGCACTAAAAATTTATAAAAGCTACATAGTAGGTTAGGTCACGCTAAAATCGCATCAGATTGAAGTTAACCGTGAATTTGAACCTGATTTCAGAAATTGGAAGTTTTGTCATATCACGATTTATTTTAGGAACGTTGACTCATCTTTCCAACAAGTTTCGGTGAGTTCCGGATTTTTACGGAAAATCAATTCGAATGATTCGAAAAAGCACGTAAATTCAGATGGGCCAAATTGAAGGGATTTTTGGCTTCTAAACCGAGCTATTTGGTGAAGGGAACTTGCAGAAAGTGTGTGGGCTTCTTCCACGGAAAAATTGGACATCAAATTGGAGAGATTTGTTAAGAAATTGAATTTCGAACATTACGGAAAAAGGAAATAGAATTCGGATGGGTGAGGGAATGACCAATCTTACCGTCCAAAGTTGGTTATTTGGTGGAATTTACATGCAGGAAGGTAAGTGAGGACCAAATGTATTAGCATGGAGATTTTTGAGGACCAAATTGGATTGAAATTGAAGTCCAAATTGTGAAATTCATATGCTTGAGAGGGGGCTGCAACTTTTGGCATCAAATTAGATTAAATAATGTGCAAGAAAGTATTTGGGGGACCAAGGGGATATGCTTGAAGACTAGTGGGACCAAGCATTTATGAATTTGAGATAGTTTATTTGACATTTTCCCCTCCTCCTCCGGCTTCTCTCTCTCGCGTGCGCTTCCCCTCCATCCAACCACCTTCTACCATAGTCTTCTATTTCTTTTTATCCTTTTGACTTTTTGGGACTCATCCTTATCTCTCCCTCTCTCTCCCTCATCCGGTTTCTCTCTTCTCCTTCGTGCGTCAGCCTCACTGACCCTTCTCTTTTTCTGCTTTTCTTTCTTTTGTTGGTCGAAGATCCCAGCTCCCCCACGATCTCTTCTCCTCTGGCACACATCCAAAGACCACCCCTCCATTTCTCCACCGCTCAGCTTCACGCCCATTCAGCCCATTCAAGCTCCAGCCCAGCAAGGTGACGTCTTCAGCCCACTTCCCTCCTATCTTCAGCACTTCAACCAAGGAGCATCCACCGAATTTTTCCCCAGCTCCCACACGTCAGCCCATCTCCACCACTCGGCTAACCACCTGCATCAACGACCACGTTCCAGCTCCTTCGCTGCTTCTCCTCACGGTTGGCCCAGCCAAGCAATGTCTCCACCGCCCCAGCAATTTCACCATGCAATCAGCCCTCAAAACCCAGAACTGAGTAGCCTTTCTGCAGGCCTTGCGAGGCCGTTTTCTGCTCGGTCCGAGCCTCCGTTGGCGTCGTTATGAGCCCTGGTTTCGGCTGCCGTCACGCCACCGTCTCCGTGAACCGGTTTTCGTGCAAAACCGGTGAGTTTACTCACTAAACTCTATTTAGGGAGTTAATGATGCTTAAGGGTTGATTAGTTTAGGCTAAGTATGGTTTAGGTGGTTAGTTAGAACGGATTAACTTGTGCATGTTAGGTGGTTAGAATGGCTTAGTTAGGGAGTAGATAAGCTACATTAATTATCTAGATTGGTTCAGAAATTTTCCAGGCCCATTTCAGTGTTTAATTAGGCATTTTAGGCCTAAGTTTCTATTTGTGGCATTTAATTGTATTTATTTAATTAATTTTGGTATTTATTTAATTATTTATTATTTTTCGAAAATTATACCGGGATAGCTGGTGACTGGAATTTCATGCTGATTGCAATGGTATGATTGCTTTATTTAATTGAATGCTAGATTGTGCAAATTAAGTGAAATTTATAATTTTGGGTATTTATTCCAAAATCGAGTAATTTCGGTATTTAAGTGGAAAATACCGAGTGTCGGTCTACAGCGCCAATTTATGGATTATTATGACTGGTGAGAATTTCTAAAAGAAAGATATTGAAGTTTTGGCTCAGGCCAACTGTGTACTCACACACAATTATTTTATCGGGTATTTTTAACACAATGAAAATAGACCAAGCACATTATTTAATTGAGGCATTTGAGTGTAAAGCACAATGTCCTTGGCCGGGATTGGATGATTGTATGCTGGTTAAGAGAATTCGTGATCCGTTGTGTGATAGTTAGATTCACTGTGTGATGGATAGATTTGCTATTGTGGCACCCCTCAACGGCCCCCGATCCGATTAGGGTCGCCACAGTTCGCTTACCATTCACTTTTCCTAATAACATGTCACTCTGATACCATGTCAATTGCAGCGGGTCCATACAACCTGGGGGTTTACATCTTTTAGATCGGTCCCTTGCGCAATTTATATACGGAAGCACATCCAACAACTCCCTTCCATATATTTAGAAAACGATGCACACCAACTAAACATTTATACGTAAAAGCCGTACACTTTTATTTACTTAAACCAGATGGACATCATTCATTGGTACATCAAAATGCCGTAGTCTTCTATATTCGGCTATACTTCAAAAGATGACCGACATCTCCTCCAACAGTCATACACTTAAAGTCCATCAATCAGTGTCGGCGTCCAAAAGTTCCTTCCCTTGCTATCCTCCTCCTCCTCGCGGTCATGTCCAATCACTTGATCCATCTACTAGTAGTAGTGGCAGCAGAGGTTTCTTATCTATTCTGAAATGTTGGTAGAAAAATGAAAGATAACAACCACTCCAGAGTAAAGGACCAATAAACCACTCAATGCATCATGCCACACAATCATCACAATCATAGCATTACATGTCATTGAAGTATCCATGCATAATTTACCTTGATATCATGCACATGTCATCATATCTCATGTACATACATCATCATATAGTCATCACCATCATGTCATACAATCATCATGTCACAATCATCATGTCATCCATGTACATCATAATCATTACCATGCATCCATGCATTCATCAATAATCATATCACATGTACCATCATCATTACCATGCATCCATGCATTCATCAATCATCATATCACATGTACCATCATCATTACCATGCATCCATGCATTCATCATCATCATATCACATGTACCATCATCATTACCATGCATCCATGCATTCATCAATCATCATATCACATGTACCATCATCATTACCATGCATCCATGCATTCATCAATCATCATATCATCATCATCATATCACATGCACTCATCATCATCATACCATCATCATTACCATGCATCCATGCATTCATCAATCATCATATCACATGTACCATCATCATTACCATGCATCCATGCACTCATCATCATCATATCACATGTACCATCATGCCATAGGTGCACATACAACCATGATTCATATCACCCATGCTATCAAGCATACATCACCATGAGATCCATTCATGCCTTCATGATCGCATTTTCAATGTCAAATAGCATCAATTTATTTTCATAAGCCGATCATGCATCATGCCATATGCATACACCCATGCACATGATTCATTTTCAATTCTTATCGTTCACAAGGATCTCATCAGTTTTTCTTTCCAGGGACCAATGTTTGCATCCCACAATTCATCGCTCGCATCCAACCAGACATCGTGAGTAACCTCTGGGCATGTACCAAGATACAACCGGGCATCTGGCCCCCCACATTCCGGGCATCTCGCATCTCATCTAGCATCACGAGGAACCTCTGGGCATGTATCCAAGATACAACCGGGCATCCGGCATTTACACTCCCCGGCCGGGCATCTCGCATCCCAACTAGCATCGCGAGGCACCCCCCCCCCGGGCACAAACCTCGGGGCTTCCGGAATTACGTACCGACAAACCACCAGGATTCCCCCCCTCTGGAATTACGTACCGTATACCACCGGGCATCCCGACACTCCCGAGGAAATCTCCGGGGCTCGCCATGAAAATGGTTTCCCCTACCCTCCGGAATTACGTACCGACATACCACCAGGCCTCCCCTGGAATTACGTACCGTATACCACCGGGCATCCCGACACTCCCGGGGCATCGTCGGCTCACACCTCCGACGGTCTTCTCATCACCACGATGCATATTCTCATACATCTCATTTTCAATTTCACATTCACAATTATGGCTCAATTTCAACATGGCATATGATATGATGGCTAACAAGATCATTTTCATCATTTGATTCTTATATGCAATTCCAATCATCATCATACATGCAGCAAGATCCAATCACTTATAATAACACAATCCAAGGGGTCCATGCAACACAAGATAATCCATACATCATGACTTTTAAGATTTAGTAAATTCCAGCTTGCACAGTTTTGGAAAACATGTAAATTAAATATCCATATGATCTTCAAAAATGATAAAATCAGAGCATGTGATAACAAGACATAATGGTAGCAACTCCATGAAGAACGCATGCCCAAAAGAGCTTCACACAAGAAGATATAGTTCACACAAATACAGCATGCAATTTCGGATAGAAACAGAATGCGCAGTTTTTAAAATAATTCGATTAAAATACCCGAATGACCTCCGAAAATTATGAAATTTTACCAGGTTATAGTTAAGACACTAAAGTATATTTTTCATGCAGACTTCTAGGCCAGATTCATTCTAGATAATTTTCTATAGTCATCCGAAGCTTCTGGTTCTAGCACCGAAACGTCCAGTGTGGGTATCTCCGAAATATCGAGTTCTCACCCCCTTATTCTTCTTTGTTTCCTCTGAAATTTGGATATGTTTTACTTCAAGAGGTCCCCTACAACTTTCATTAAGGGATCTAAGTCAAATTTCCAAATAATAGTCACCATCTGGGTCCATGAAGTCTCGGGTGTCCTGTACCGTGTCTCCAGATTTACCGTCTTCAAGAGTAAGTCGATTCACTAGGCTACACTTGCTCATTTTGCTTAGAATTTGAGTATGTTAGTCTTTAGGATGTTCTCTACAAGTTTCATGAAGAAGTCGAAGAGAGATTCTTGGTAAAAATCAACATTCAGCCCACAAAACTACCAAAAGGTCAGCAAAACAGTTCCAGATCTAGTGTCTTCATAGGATGAGGGTTTGACCCCTTAAATCTCAACCATTTTGTCCCAAATTTTAGTATGTTGTAGTTTAAGATGTTGGCTACAACTTTTATGAAGGAATCAAAGTCAAAATCCAACTCGAATCATGCATTCAAGCTTTCACAAGATTCTGGGTCGGGCGGTTCACACGAAATCAGCAAGCACATTCAAGAACAAGTCACATTCTAGCTTCGGTTTTGCCTACCCTAACATCCGAGATCTACCACCAACAAATCACACATGCAAGACACAAATGCAAGAGTGGAAATCGATCCCAACTTGCCTTAATTCAAAGGAAAACACAGCAAGAACGACGGCGGGACTAGGCGGGCTCGACGGCGGGGCATGGCGGCGACGAACCTCCTCCTTCCTTTCTCTCTTCCTCTCTTCCTCTCTTTCTCTCTTTCTCTCCTCTCTCTCGGCACCTAGACCGACCATCCTCCCTCTCTCTTTCTTTTTGGTTGTATATGTATTTGCATGCACTCTTATTTTGCATGGGGGACACTTGTCCCTAAGAAGGAGACAAGTGTCTCCTTTGCCGAAGACACTTGGAGGCCATGCGGCTCCTCCTCCTCCCCCTCCATGCATCGAGATGGGCCGGGCTTATGGCCCACTTTAGGCCCATCTCACTTGGGCCTAAAGTCCAAACTTAAATGGCCCAAGTTTATTTTTAATAATACATTTTAATTCTCATTTAAATAAATACCTAATTGCATAATAAAATGGCCAAAAGACTTTGTGACATTAATCCATCAAATCTATAAAGTGCATAGTCAAGAACAAAGTCTTCTTTATCAAATCGTCCTATTTCCAATAGCCCATAGAAAAATATCGATAATAAGCCCATAATTCCTTCACCACTTTAGGGCATTAAATTTTGATTTTTATTTATAGAAATTAATTAACATTCTCATAATCAATTAACATTTTCATAAGGGGGGGTTCGGTCCAAGAGATAAAATATCGTGGCCGATGATGTAATTGTCCCTATGGCCATTCAAAGACAAATATCGTTTCCCTCAAGATCAATATTTCGGGTTGAAATTCCCGGATGCCACAGCTATGTGATGGATAGATCTGCTGTGTGTCAGTTAGATCCGCTATGTGACGGATAAATCCACTATGTGACGGTTAGATCCGCTATGTGATGGGTAGATCCAGTGTATGACGGTTAGATCATGCCTATGTGACCGTGATCAATTGAAATGCATGATAGGCCGTGCCTATGTGATTGTGATCAATTGGAATGCATAATTGAATGAGTTATACGCGTCAAATTATAGGACAAAATTGTGTGACACGGTATGAGACGTGTCATAACGATTTAATCTCATAATCGAGACCTTTGTGGTAGATTGATGGATTGATTGATTGAGATGTGGTGATTGACAGAGGTGTGATTTGAGACGCTTCAATTGATCGAGTGTTATTATTGCACATATGTGATATATGAATGATACTGACGTGCAGGAAGGAACTAAGGCAAAGGTAAGTCCTCTATCTTGTGTGTGACAAGACGGCCTTTAGGCGTATTTCCTTCCTAGTCGGAGTTTAGGGGGTGAACTTACTGAGACATTGTCTCAGCCCGTCGTGGGCTCAACTTTTCAAGTCCCTAGAGTGAAAAACCCGGAGCTTGAGGTGGAAGGGTCAGGAGCATGGGTGACTCAGATGTTCTTTTGGAGATAGATACCCTAGAGTTGGCCTTTGTTTGTAATCCAGATTGTTTATAAAAGTTGTGTTAATTGATTTGAAATTTGTTGTCCTGCTTTTCTATCCTATGTTTGTTGTGATCAGGGGATTAGTAATTTGCTTCCGCATGCGCATAAAAATGAATGGGTCGGCGATGCGTCCTGGGACGTCGTAATTTTATCGACCACCGAAGGATGGGTACGCGGTCAAGGATCGGGGCGTGACACATCACACCGTGAAAGAGAAGCTAAGCATGATCTCCATTACGCATTTTACTTTTAAGTTCATCGTATTTGCTGTTTCTATTGATTGTATGTAAAACATTGGAATGGCTGTGTTGACCATATGACGATGCGTTCGAGTCATTAAGCTGATCATTCATGGCGAAAGAAATTAAGATATGGACCAATATTATTTAATAATATGGAGTTGGTCGTATATTCGTTGATAAATTTTATGTATTGATGAATTGAGCTCCTTTAGTTGACCAAGTAAGTAAATGATCTCTAATTAATCAACTTGGTGTCGATAAGTACCAGTCAAAATTGTCTAACTCATAGCAGCCTAGTACTCTAGAAAGGTCGTAGACTCGTCACGGTTGGAAAATTGTTCCCTGAGGGTTTCATGTGCTTGGATATAACCACCTAAATGAATTTTCATGTTATCTCAAATTATGAGGTTTTAAAAATTAAGACCCAAGAACACGCCAAAATTTGCGGTCAATGAAATCTAATTTACAAGTTTTATGCTTGTGGAGTCAGTTGTCGGAATCGATACGAAGTTGTTGTATATGACTAAGTGGAACCCATAATTTGGGAAAGCATTGCGAAAGCTCTAGAAATCTTTACTGATGGGACCGCGTAATACAAATCTGACACTTTCATTTGGAGAATAGAAAAATAAAAAAACAGTTCAAATTCAAGCCTGTTTATAAATTCTGGTGGATGATGACAACTTTTATTCATTATATTGGCAAATCTTAGTTCTGAAATTCATCTGTAGAATTGCGCATGTTAAAAAATGTATAATCGCCGACTTCGTCCTTCCTTTTTTTAACATTATACAATCTGTTATAATGAAATTGTTTAATGGAAAATAATTGACAATATATTTTTTTTTTGTCTGGTATATGTAGATAAGAAAATCTTGATAAATTTATTTTCTATTTTCTTATTTATTTAGGGTCAAAGTTGGACGTCACGACCTAGCATTAGTCATCGGTGAGCCACGTTCATCCGCATACCGGCCAATTTCGAGGTGGAAGTAATCCGCATACAGGCCAATTTCGAGGTGGAAGTAAATAATTTACTTCCTATTTCTAAGAGAAAATTATTCTCTTTACACTATAATTTTTTATTTCTTCTGTAACAAGTTACAAAATCCGAGCTTTGCAAAGGCATACCCAGGCATAAATGTTTTATCTGCATATGTTGGTATTTTTACAACTTCATCGCTTAAGATCTTGAGAATGCTGGCACTTATGTTATTTCTATATATGTGTTGAACCTATATCGATGCATAAATACTTAAAAAGCACTTACCACCGTTTAACCCTAGCTTCCAAAGGAGAATTTGAGTCTAGTTCTTCGCGATACAACTCAGCAACCCACGTCTATATCAAGCGCAATATTGTAAGCAATTCTCCATGAAAACGAGCTTGAATGAAAGCTAGAACTGCTGGTTCTTCCCTTGATCACTGTACTAACACTTCATACCCCTTTATTCTTCAATTTCCTCACACCAGACGCATCACTTGCTACATAAACATGACAAAATTTCCTTGTCTTGCTTGTCTTGTCTCCACCACATCACAGAGATTCAAATAAGACTAGCCAACTTAATGAGTCACGATATCCACTTAACTATTTATAGTGTCCACTGTAGACTTTAAAACCCAAAACCCAAGATACAACGGACTAACACCTTTTCTTGCACGGCTCTTGGTCCCACTTTCAAGAAATCAAAGAAACCATGTAAAATGATATTTGAGGTGAAAAACCTAACAAATGATCTATTTTTTATACTTTGTTAAAAAAAAAAATCTATTTTTTATACGAAAGCTAGGATTCAACCAGCCTGGACTTCTATTTCGGCCTCGGCCGGGACTGACATGGACTTGTCGATGCTCACGTAATTGATGGGGTACTAAAAGACTTGTCTCTTCATTTTTTCTTTTTGGTTGGGTTATCGTCGTCTGCTTGAACGACGCGCTTAATGGAATATTCAGTCTTCGTCTCCGTTGACTTCCCAGTCCTCACGTAATGGATAGGGAATGTGAGGCCCCAATTTGCTCGGTCTTCGGTCTTCGGTCTTCGTCTGCATTGACTCCGTGGAATATGAGGCACCAATATGTCCTTCGTATGGACCTTTCGCTTTTGTTAATTTATTTTTTTTAACATGCGAAATCATGTGGCAGAAAATAAGTGGAAGATAAGCCATACACAATAATTAATAATAGTATGCCACATCAGTTATGATACCAAATTTATAAAATAGTCTTAGTATGTTTACAATAGTAATAACAATATTCATTAATACTACCACAAACCCTGTAACTCTATTGCTTCATGGGCTTCAAAGCGTAGAGTGTACGTTGTTTGAAACCTCAGAGTAAGTACATAATTCTTCAAGATAGATAAGTACATAATTCTTCAAGATAGATGATGTAAAATTGAGGACCACAAAAAGTTCGAATAAGTCTGCAATACTTCCCATAGTGGAATCAGTCAATAATTGAATTTTGTGCACGACTGAGGTGTTAAATGCAACTAAGACTGAAAGTGGGTATTACAAGAGAAGATGGGGAAACAGCTGTTTCTTATTCTTAACTCTGCCCTCTTGTGGTGGTGGAGGTCAATCCCAATTTCTGGAGCATACTCACAAAACCAAACGGATTGGCTCGCGTTAGCCTCCTTCAAAAATGCAATACACAAAGACCCATTTGGAGCCTTGAGCTCTTGGAATGATTCTACTCATCATTGTGAGTGGCAAGGTGTTTTGTGCAGCAAAAGACATTTTGGGCGGGTCACATCTCTGGTCTTGAGATCACAAGGCTTGGAAGGCTTCCTACCTCCTCATGTAGGTAACCTCTCTTTTCTGAGGGTCATAATTCTGCAGAACAACAGCTTTCATGGTGAAATCCCACCACAGATTGGCAACTTGTTTTGGCTACGTGTTCTTGTTCTTAGTAACAACTCATTTGGTGGGCCGATACCCTCCAATCTTTCCCGCTGCTTGAACCTCGAGACCTTGAATCTCATAGACAACCAACTTCTGGGGGGAATTCATTCCGATCTTGGTTCTTTAACAAGACTCAAAGGCTTGGGCTTGTCTTCGAACAGTCTTGTAGGTCCTATTCCTCATTCCATTGGAAACCTCTCGCTACTACAACAGCTCTCGCTAGGAGTAAACGCGTTAAGCGGAGAAATACCTGAGGAATTGTCCAGACTCAAGAAATTGATACTTTTCCAACTATCTTTTAACAAACTAACCGGTGAGATTCCAGCAGGGATTTTAAACATGTCTGACATTATTATATTCAGTGTTGGTGAAAACCAGTTGTGGGGAAGCTTTCTCAATGATGTCGGCACCACTTCTCCTTCTCTCGAGTTCCTTTGCGCCACCAATAACTTGTTCACCGGGATGATTCCGTCAACGTTAACGAATGCCACAGGTCTTGTGCATCTTTTCCTAAGCAACAACAGTTTTCATGGGCCAATACCGAAAAATCTGGGAAGGCTAAAGGGCCTTTACGTGATTTCATTGGCTTATAACCACTTACAGGATGACTTGAGTTTTATTTCTTCTTTAGTTAATTGTTCCAACTTAGAAGTTCTCGACATCCAGTGGAACTCGATTTACGGATCGTTGCCGAGATCCTTCTCCAATCTCTCCACCAGCGTTCAACGAATTTATATATCAAACAATCGGATCCAAGGATCTATTCCTTCAGCCCTTGGAAATCTGTTCAACTTTTCTATGTTGGATTTATCGAATAATTTTTTAATCGATCGCATTCCTGATTCCATCGGAGCACTTTACAACTTGCAGTACCTTTCTTTGAGCGGGAACATGTTTACTGGAGAGATACCATCTTCGATAGGTAACATTTCGTCGTTAGGTCTCCTTGAACTTTCCTCCAACAATTTCCAAGGCTACATACCACAAAGTCTCGGCAATTGCAAGCAACTAGTTATGCTTGATCTTTCGAACAATAACCTAATTGGCTCAGTTCCTATCGAAATCGTGGGTCTTTATTCCTTGTCAATCGTCCTTAGTTTAGCAAATAATAATTTAAGTGGATCTCTTCCATTGCAAGTCGGATCTTTAAAGAATCTTGGCATATTAGATCTGTCTTACAACAGATTGACCGGCTTAATTCCAACATCCATCAGCGAGTGCTTGGTATTGGAACGACTTCACTTAGAAGCTAATTCTTTCAATGGTCAAATTCCCGAAGCTTTACGTCCATTACGGGGTCTACAAGAGCTGGACCTTTCCAATAATAATTTTTCTGGTCCAATCCCGAGCTTTCTCGCTGGGCTCTCACTCCTCAAGTACTTGAATTTGTCCTTCAATCGACTAGAAGGACAAGTTCCAAAGGGTGGAGTTTTTCTTAATGCCAGTTCTGTATCGATTTATGGAAATACGAAACTCTGTGGAGGTGTTCCCAGTCTGAAGCTTCCTCTTTGCAAATCATCAAGCTCTAAGAAGTCTTCTTCAACCAAGGCCAAAGTGATATATTTGGTAGCTGGCAGTTTGTTATGTTTAGCGTTGTTGCTCCTATGTCTGTCTATCTCCTACTACAAAAAGAAGCAAACAACAACTAATGCCTCCACTGCATTGTCTCTCGGGAACCAATTCTTGAGGATTTCTTACAAAGAACTCTTGAGAGCGACTGACCGATTCTCCAAAACCAATTTGATTGGTAAAGGGAGATACGGCACAGTTTATAAGGGGATTCTTGATAGCGGTGCCACGGTGGCAACAAAGGTGCTCAATCTAATGCAAAGAGGTGCTTCAAGGAGCTTTATCTCCGAATGTCGAACTCTAGGAACCATTAGACACCGAAACCTCATGAAGATACTAAGTATTTGTTCGAGCATGGACTTTTGTGGCAATAATTTCAAAGCTCTAATATATGAGTTCATGGCTAATGAGAGCTTGGAGGAGTGGCTACACCCTGGAAGCATAGGACGAGATGATGAGTGTAGCAAATCGAGAAATCTGAGACTAGTGCAAAGATTAAACATCGCCATTGACATAGCTACCGCGATCAAATATCTCCACGAGGGTTGCTATCCAGCCATCGTCCATGGAGATTTGAAGCCGAGTAATGTGCTTCTGGACAACGACATGGTGGCTCGAGTTGGAGATTTCGGGCTTGCAAAGATCATTTCAACGGTGTCTACCGAAGCCATAGGAGTTCAAGACCAGGGTAGTTCAACTTCAACCGCAGTAAGAGGATCCATTGGCTATGTGCCTCCTGTTATGAAACTATCATATTTTCTCAATTAGTTTTTATTTGATTGCGATAGTAATATGTGAGTGCCAAAAGTTTGACTAAACAATTATTCTTGACATTATGTTATGATTTGTATTCTCTGACACCTCTTTCTCACAACTCAATTCCTCTTTCCACTATTAATAGCTTTCGTAGAAAAAGAAAATACTTATCTTTTTGTACAAAAAGATTAATAGTAGCTTGCCCTAATCGTATTTTAAATTAAGATGAGAACAAACCATCGTAATTTTGATCAATGAGTGGAAAATTTTTAGACAACTTGTGAATCCATGTGAATAAATAGATTAAGCATATTCTATCATCTCATATTTATATTTTCTTTTTATAATTCGTATTTTGTCTCATATCACGTTCATGCCATTAAAACAGATTAAGAATCTCTTTTGGAATGTTATGACTTAAGGTCTTAACAATAAGTAATTTTTTCTTTATGGTAGACCCTTTCATGACCAAATAATTTAATATTAGAAAAATATATTAGATGACATGACATTTATGCCAGAAACCGTTGGGGGATACACTAATTGACAACACGATGGTCTCTACCCAACCATCACTTTCCCTAAACTTATTGGTCAGAGCATATTAAGACAAATTTACGCATTTACAAGTATAAATCCATCACCGTCAACAAATCACCCTAAGTCTGTTCTTTTCCCCCCACTGTGTTCGTTTTTTGCCTGTTCTTTTAGGCATTTTTTTCTCGTCTTTCCATAAAAGAAAGTGTGGTATAGGTATTAAACATAATTTGTATCATGAAAATGACGAGCCTCACGAGGATCCCATATGTTTCTAGTCAAAAACCAACTATTCAAATTTAGTTAATACATAGACTTCTGCCAAGGCCTTCACCCAACATATTTTCTTCTTCTTCTATTTTCACCGTATCCTACTAGAGGACAAAGCCACTTTTGACGTTTAAGCAATTTGTGTAGCAAACATGAGACAACTTTTGTTGCACATAGTAGTTTTGGAGAAGAAGAGTTTATACGTTGTTAACTGACCTTTGGTGCCCTTTATGAATTCTAAAATCCTATTTCTCTACCATTAATGCATTTCTCAACGGTTGATGCACTTTATAAGAGTTCATATTGTTGGAGAAATCTTTCTGGAATATTTTGAAGCTGACAAAACGTTTCCATCAGTCTAGTCTGAAGATTTGCAGACTCTACTATTTAAAGTCTAAAGACCTCGGGACGCGGACTCAAGACTCAAAGTCTATTCTCATTCGAGTTTGTAGTTTGTCGAAGAAGGTCTATCCGGATTGTGTGTTTCGTTAAGGATTTGATCTTATCGATCGACGAAGATCTCTTGGCTGGATATGACATAACGGATTCCTTTATTCGAATCAAGATTGATTAAAGATCCGATGATTGGCGAAGTATACTTGGAAGGTTCTACTTATGGAAACCGAGATCCCGATTGTATGGGCGAGCGGGATTGATGGGCTATCGACATGTTCCTTTAATGGCTCGAATGATCTTCCTAATTGATTCTGTCCAACGGGAAGATTGGAAGAATTCCTTTGGTAAGTGCCAACGGGTATGATGGCATAAAGGAGTATATAAAGAAGACGTTCCAGTTGTTCGAGTGAGTGTACGATAGAAGAATTCCAAAGTCTGAAGCTCCTTATTCTTAGTCAATTCATTTACTAAGCGAAATCTTGTACGCAAAAGAGAGTCTATATTTTGAGATACCTTGAGGAAGTGTGGTAGAATATCTACACTGTGGAATCAAGGGAAAGCATTGCTGTAATATCTCTTTTGTTCATAGTGAAATCCAGCCGGTGGGCTGTCGGTGCGAAAAGAGTGGACGTAGGCTTGGAATAAGCCGAACCACTATAAACCTTGTGTTCAATTTTCTCTTCCCTACTCTCTGTTTACTTTGATCATAATCTGTTTTAGAGAACTTCCTTTCTATTGTCTCGCCTAGTATTGCTTTCGTATCTCGATAAATTGTTTTTACACCTATTCACCCCCTTGAGGTGTTTATACTAGCTATATCAATTGGTATCAGAGCATGTGTACTCACTTTGTTTGAAGTGTTTTACTTCAGAGTTAAAGATCCATGGCTAGTATGTTAGCTCCAGGGCTGGTGGAAGGGCAAAGCAATACCAGACCTCCTTACTTTGATGGAAAGGATTACAACATCTGGAAAAACAAGATGAAAGCATTCTTAAGATCAAAGGATCCTCTCGGAATGGGACGTTGTAGAAAAAGGAATCACTCCTAAAGCTGCATCTGTCTCGAGAGAGGAAAAGAAACTGTTGAGTCTAGTGAAATGACTCGGGAAGAGATAATCAAGAGACAAGCTCTTGATGCAAAAGCAATTTATTCTTTATATTGTGCTTTGTCACCTATTTTCGAATATAACAGAATATCTTCTAGAATGAAAAAAAAGGGAATGTCAACGCATCCGGAAATAAACGATTGATCTCTATCAAAAGACCTGCTAAAGCCCCAAACCATAGAGTACTTAGTACCGGTGCCACGGAAAGATATGTTTTTAGATCTCGCATTTTAAATCCTCCTTCTTTATTCTTTTTATTTATTGTATTATTTATTGTAATGCCTAATGTTAATACATATATGATCCGATATAATATATATGTAAGTAGTTAAGTATAATATATATGTAAGTAGTTAAGGACCGCTTGTATTTGTACACGGAATTCCTAATTCCAATTGAAATCTACAATGATTCGGTAGATAAGATTTTTCTTTTCTTAAAACTGAAAAAGATGTCCCTTCCGACTGAGCATTCCCAAAGAATATTCTCCTTTTTAGTTATTTTTTACGATGGGTTTCATATCTGCGTATATGTTTCCTCCTACTATTATTATATGTTACATGAGAATAAAAAAGAAATGGCAAGATAACTTGGATATATCAATGGAGAAAATAAGGATTTTAAAAACAAGACAGGGATTCTATAAAATGACACTGTAGACCAATTGGAAAGGGGATGTAGCGCAGCTTGGTAGCGTTTGTTTTGGGTACAAAATGCTTACGGTTCAAATCCTGTCATCCCTACTCTATTACTTCTCGTCTGAGCAGTAACGAGGGATTTATTGAAATCGATTAAAATCAGGCATACATAATCTTTTTTTTATTATATCATATTCATATGATAGTCTTATGCATACAAGATGTGATTCGGGTTATAAAAAATCCTCTTTCTTTTTTTTTTTTAGTTTTAGCTAGTGTGATAATGATAAGAAGATAAGAAAGCGCTCTTAGTTCAGTTCGGTAGAACGTGGGTCTCCAAAAACCCGATGTCGTAGGTTCAAATCCTACAGAGCGTGATTCCATTCTTGTTAGGGTTAGTCCCAAAATTACAATTAAATAACTGACTAGTAATCTTAATTTGACCTCCCTTTGGATTAAAGAAAAGAGGAGGTCAATTAAAAAAAGATGTTAATTAATTTAATCAAAGATCCAACTGATCACCACGTCTGTATTGTAAATATGCAGTTACAAATAATCCAGCTAAAGTAATAGGGAATTAGACCTAAGACAATTCCAAATAGAAAAAACTTCAATCATTTCAATTTTTTGAAAGGGAAAAAGGAGAGGTAATATCTATCCCTACATATTAATCCGCATTGCCCATGAATCTCAATGACCACTAATTGGAAATTGACTCTCTAAGGAAACTATAGAGTCGATCAAACCAGAAAGATTTATTTTTATGCGTTGTGTTCAGTCAATTAATTTCAAATAAGTCGTATCTTGGTCAGACCAATAAAGAGCTGAGGTTATAGTTAAAGCTGCTAGTAGAAAACCGAAATAACTAGTTATAGTAAGCATGAAAGAGCTAAATGAAATGTGTTCTTTTTATACATATGTTTAGAAAAGCACTTCCCAAGTTTCAATATACGAAGATAAGCAAAAATACCAATTCAAATGAAAGAATAAGTTCAATTGATAGTTGTTAATTCATCAATCATTATAGACGGGATTAACAAAAACATAGAGTAAGGGAGTGTAGAAAAAGAGATCAATTAATCATTTGTAATGCCTACCTATCCCTTAATTTCGAATCAAGTGATTCATTAGATAATTCTTGAGTAGACTAATATTAAAAATAAAAAAATAGTAAGAAATTCGAATCCATATAGAACAAAATTTGAAAATCATTTCTCTTTTCTTTTGATCTTTTTTTTTAATGGTATCGAATCGATTTTTCGATTTTAGAATAAAGAGTGACCTTATAATAACAACACCTTTTTTCGTCATTTGAGATATATTATGAATGAATCTACTCCTGAATTAATGAGTAAAAATGGAAAATAAATAAGAAGTAAAATAACAGTGTATCGTACAACTGATCAATCACTCACGAAAATCAAATCTTTATTTTTGTCCAACTCGATTTTAAGACTAGTAATTCCTATCATTTTTCTTCTTTTCTAGGTTCTACATTTTTTTCCATATTTATTAGAAATAGAAATTGTCTTTTCATATCATAAATTCCCATCCTCGCAGCTAGTTCCAGAAAGAACCTTTCGATCTAATACAAGAAAACAATGTGTGCATCACGAATACTGATTCTTTCCATTCTATTTTTTTTGTTGTTCTCTTTTTTTTTCAATACTATCTACCCCTTTTACTTGTTACTCTACGAGGAAACAATTCCTCTTAAAATGTAAAATGAAAAAAAAAGATCTCCAACAAAAACTTTTCACAGTTTAAGCTTATATCTTTGAAAAGGAGATTTTTCAATTTCGCATCGAATTGAATTGTAGAAAAAATGGAGAGAAAGAAACCTTATAGAAATTGGAGAAATTCGATATTGAATAATACATGCATGATTCTACATCAATACATGCATGATTCTACATCGACAAGCAACAAGAAAAGAATACAGAAATTATCGAGTAGTACAATATTGACGATCTAACAAGGATGGAACTTCAGTGAATTTCCATTTACTGATATCATCTTTTATGGAATCGATCCCCCCTTTAACTGTACAAGAATATGTGGAGCTCAGCATGTCTGGAAGCACAGGAGAACGTTCTTTTGCTGATATTATTACCAGTATTCGATACTGGGTTATTCATAGTATTACTATACCTTCCCTATTCATTGCGGGTTGGTTATTCGTCAGCACGGGTTTAGCTTATGATGTGTTTGGAAGCCCTCGTCCAAACGAATATTTTACAGAGAGCCGACAAGGAATTCCATTAATAACTGGCCGTTTTGACCCTTTGGAACAACTCGATGAATTTAGTAGATCTTTTTAGGAGGACCCAATGACCATAGATCGAACCTATCCAATTTTTACAGTGCGATTACTCATTTTTGTACTTGCTGTTTTATTTTCCAATTATTTCTTCAATTAAGAGAAGAAAAAAGAATAGTATAATACTAAATCATAATAAGAATTATCTTAACCCATTCGGAAGGATCACATCTCATAATTATCTATGGCTGTTTATGTCTTTAGCATGACAACTTTGATGAAAGAAATGGTGGAGGAAGCGGGATAAATGGCCGATACTACTGGAAGGATTCCTCTTTGGATAATAGGTACTGTAACTGGTATTCTTGTGATTGGTTTAATAGGTATTTTCTTTTATGGTTCATACTCCGGGTTAGGTTCATCTCTGTAATAATCTAATAATAAGATGAACTAAGTTGGAGACATGAAAGCTTAAGAAGGCAAGGGGATCCTTCTTAAGCTTTCATAATATTTTATTAGTCTAAATAAAAAATAAATAACTTTTCCCGATTTTGAAAAAAAAGACTTCATTTCATTTTTTTCTGATAATGTTTTTGAAAATTTCATTAATTGATTTAGAACATCTCTTATTCGCTGATAGTATCTTATCTATCTTTCAAAGTTCGAAGAAAGAAGGAATCGCTCGATTTGATTTTCCTGAATGACACAATTACAATATATATTTCTATCAATCAGATATTATCCAAAGCAAATCCTTTTCGAATAGATCCTTACTCTACTCTATTTAGTATCTCATCAAAGTGGAATTTTTTTCTAAGTTCATTAGAATAAGTTCTATTTTATCAAAAGATTTCCCTCTATTTTTTGTTTGTTCACTACTTTATATATGTATACGTAATAAATAGAAAGTAGGGGTTCTGATAAACCTGGAAAAAATAGAAACTAAAGATAGTAATCTTTTACTAACGGGATCAAAAACCGGTTTTCTTTGACACAAGAAAGGAATGCAGAAAATTCCTTTCTTGTGTCAAAGAAAAGACTAAGAAGAAGAAGGCGAATAATCCTTTGTTTTCTATTCTCCACTTACTTATTTTATGTTTAGTATCCAGTGAAATTTTCGATTTGATTTATTCTATTAGAATAGAAAACGATTGATCCATTCTATGACATTTCAATCTCACAAGAGTGACCTAGTGACACCGCTCGAATTTGGCTTAAAAAAAAGAAGGGATAAAGTAAAATAATCTTTTTCACAATATACATACGATGACTAGTAATGCGGTACAAATAATTCCCGATATCGACATCTGGAATAGAAACAAGCAAAAAGCTTTTCATAATTTTTAATCATACATAATATAATTGAATTGTCAAAACAAAAATTTGATTCTTTTTACGAATTTGATATTGGAAATCCGCGAATCTAGAAATTCATTTCGGACAATTGAACCTTCTCAAACTGTTTCTTCTTAAGAACCAAAAATATTTGTGCCAAAATAACAGATGCCAAGAAGAACAAAAGGCCTTGGACACGGAATGGATCTTGAAGTACTATTTCCGCATCTCCTTGACCAAATCCACCCACATTAGGATTACTCGTTAATGGCTGATCAAGTTTGATAGATTCGCCTTCGGAAACAAGAAGTTCTGGCCCTGGTGGAATAATATCAACCACTTGACGTTCATCTGACGCATCCGATATGGTTATTTCGTACCCCCCTTTTTCTTTTCGTATGATTTTACTTACTACACCAGCCGCTGTAGCATTATAAACTGTATTGTTACTCTTGCTCCCATCGAGATAAATCTGACCCCTTCCTCTGTTCCCGCCTACATATATGGGATATTTTAAGAAGTGAACATCTTTATTAGTAGCGGGGTCCGGGGAAAGAATAGGAAAGGTGACTTCACTATATTTCTGACCAGAAACAGGACCTATCACAAGAATATTTTTTTTATTGGGGCGATAGCTCTGAAAAGACAGATTGCCTATCTTTTCTTTCATCTCGGGCGAAATACGATCGGGAGGCGCTAATTCAAATCCCTCAGGTAAAATAAGAACAGCCCCCACATTCAAACCTCCCCTTTTACCATTAGCAAGAACTTGTTTAACTTGCATATCATAAGGAATTCGAACAACTGCTTCAAATACAGTATCAGGAAGTACCGCTTGCGGAACCTCAATATCCACGGGCTTATTAGCTAAATGGCAATTGGCACATACAATACGTCCGGTCGCTTCTCGTGGATTTTCATAACCCTGCTGTGCAAAAATGGGATATGCATTTGAAATGGATGTCCGAGCTATGATATATATCATCAGCGATACGGAAATAGATCGAATAATCTCTTTCTTTATCCAAGAAAAGGTGTTTTTAGTTTGCATGGTCCAATCATTGATCCCGAAAATTTCTACAATAAAATTAGGTAGGTCGCTTTGTATAGTTCCCTATCCACAATTCTGCTATTTACTTTATTGAAATCATTTTACTGGAATATCAGGAGTAGGAAAAATCCCTGTAGGGTAGAAAGAGTAAGTACGTCTTAAAATGGAAATGCTTTGCTTATGTACCTTATGTTACAAAGTAACAAATATTCTAGTTAGATCAGTCATTCATTGAATGATAAATCACTACAAGTGATGGAGATACACGATTTAAATAACGGAAGATCCAATATTTTAAAATTGTATCCAGAATGACTGGAAAAGTAGAAACAAGACCCGATATAATTTGATCGTTGTGAGCAAATCCAAAATCTTTGTAGAAATAGCCAATCATTAGTTCCCAACCATGGGGCGAATGGAATCCGATACATAAATCAGTTAATAAAAGAATAGAAAAAGCTTTTATTGTGTCACTTAAGTTATATAGGAATTCTTGAACCCAAGAGTTAAGAATAGCAAGTTCTTCATTACCCAGAATAGAATAACCACTTAAAATAATGAAAGAGGTTATATTTGTCGATAAGTGCAAAATCATATGGATATGATCCTCATTGTGCATCTTGATCAATTGGATCGTTTCTTTGTGGATTCCTATACGAAGTGTTTGTAGATGTGTTTCCGGGTATTCTTTTATCATTTCGTCCAAGAGTAAGAGTTCTTCCAATTCTATGAATTTTTCTAGAATACTCTTTTCTTGAATATCAGTCAAAAAAGTTTCGGATTGCCTAGTATTCCACCAATTAGTAATCCAAAATGCAAGACTTTTATTAAATGAGAGAGAGATCCACCAGGGCAAAAATACTATAGATGTAAGATATAGAAGAGGAAGAAATGCTTTCTTTTTTACCATTTTTTCATCTTTGAATTGTTAATGAACCCACCTCATTTGTTGAATCTATGTGATCCACTATTTCTATTAACCCTAAGTTCTATTACAGGGCATCGGACCTATTAATCTATTCCCTGTTTTTTTATTTGTGATTCAGTAGTTAGTCCTTGAATTTCGAAAGAATACAGAAATAGAATAAGAGCCCGTTTCAAATGAAGAACTAAGAAAAAATATTGTTTCCAGATACCTCAATTGAATTGATCAAATTCGAAGCCCTTTTTGATAAATGCTTGAAAGAACCAATTCAAGCAAGTAATGAATATTATTCGGATTTTAAGCCAAAAGAACTCCCTTTGTCTTTTCTATCAAAAAAGAAAATCTTTCGAAAAAAAAAATGGTCGGCTACCCCACAGTTCTAGTCCAGGAAAAATGGAGAGAGATTTATTAAGAATATTGTGATCTACCGATCATAAATTCAAAACCTAATGTAATGATCAAAAATGAGTGGCAAAACAAGACAGAAAAGTTATCCTTATAAGAGATCCAAGCAATCTTTTGCCTTTGATCATTAAGAAAAAGAAAAGATAAAAAAAAAAGAAAAGTCGATTGACAAAAGAAAGGGGAGAGAATTTCCAAGATATGATCTATTTATATCTAACCTATCAATTCATATTGAAAATAAAAGGAGAAATCCTTTATTCCGAAATGTTTTGATATACGAGATGAATCTAGTATTGGATTTCGATTTGTTACTGTTACTTGTTTTTTACTAAATTGAGTTGAGTGGATTTCCATACGCATAAATTCTTTTTTATGCATACAAAAAAAATTTCGTTTTATGGATGTTCCATATACGCATACTTTGGCTCGAATGAACGTTCTGAAAAAATTTTATTAAGCTATGCTATGCTGAAGAAAGAACAGAGAATTCTTGAATTTTTTCCCTGCCGCTGGGAAAGAATTTCTTCTTCAGTTCAAGTTCATTTCAAAATACTTCAATCGGTACGCGCAAGAAATAGGCCAATTCGGCGGCTTTTTGCTCAATTTCACGCGGAGTCAAATTCTCATCAGTACGCGTCAAGGGAACGGCCCCCTGTCCTTTGATTTCCATATAAAGGACACGACGAGCATAAATACCCTCTTTAACTTCGATTCGGATGGACTGAATATCTTTCATACGAAATCGTAGAAAGATGCGACGATTTTTTCCAGGAAATCCCCAACGAAAAATACACACTATTCCTTCTTTTTTATCGAATCGATCATAGCCACTACCTACATTCCACGAGATTGTGCACCACAAATAGGAACTAATAAAGAGACCTGCGATACCGTAGAAAGACATCACGATCCCTTGTGGAAAAAAAGAATTTGTTGAGACGGAACTAAAGATATCAAATTCTTACCGAGATAACTGGAAGATCCAACTAATACGAATCCTAGTGAACCTAAAAAAAGGATAAAGGCCCAGCAGAAATTACTTATTTTTCGAGACCCCACTATAAGTTCTATCCATATATGTTCTGATCGACAACTCATACTAGATCCAGTTGCATTTTATTGGAATTGAGAAAATAGTCCAAATGAATTTGACTTTCGTTTTTTTTGTTTCCGAAGTAACTCTCATCAACTAGTGTCATTCGAATGTAAGCCTTTAGGAGTAATTCATCTAATTGGTTAGATCAAATTGGTTAGGTCTAAAATAAGAATATCCCTTTTATATGATCTCCTATAGATATCCACATATAGATACATTGACTTTCCATTTCCTACATCCACCTCGATTCCGATCTATTTGAAAATTGCTATAATTTATTTACCCATATATTTACGCATACATCAAAGCTATGTTCGGAGGAAACTGCCATATTCTACTAAATAGATATCTGTGTTATCTATATCTAAGTCTTGAAAAAAATAGATAAGATTTGCACCTATCGAATCTAAAAAATCTTGTTTTTTTGAACATGAAGAGATAAAGAAGCCATTGCAATTGCCGGAAATACTAGGCCCACTAAAGGCACAAAGAAAGAGGGTAAGTTGTTAAAAATTATCATAGAATGGGTACCTCGATTTAATATTTGTACCTGTTATTGTTAGAAAGATATCTTAGAATAATTATAATTCGTATATAATTATATTGAGTATATCGAAGTGACTCTATATATTAAATAATAAGTGTAAGGAATGGATAATTAAATAAATGAGACTTATTCTTCTTTATCTTTCTACATGAAATATAGAACTATACGTATGATAATCTATTCTATTCTTGTCTTCAAATTCGAATCGAATTTTTATTTTCTTTAATAAATAAAAAAGAAAGAGTTTCTTACAAATTCACGAAGGATTCGTTAGAATTCAATCCAACAACAGGATTCTTAGTAAAAATAGAGATTCTCGGAAGATATAGTCGAAAGAAAAGAAGATATAGTAGAAAGAAAAGATACTCTATATCTATCTTTTCTATATTTGAATTATATATACTATACATACAAAGCAAGAAGGAAAGATGACCTTCGGTTTATTTTATTTGCCTTGCCCAATTTGAATTTTGAAGAAGGAACCATTTTTTTTTTTCTTGTTGCTAGAGGTTTCCTAATTAATAATCAGGAATATCGGTAGAAAAAAAAAGAATTATCCGCACGATTCTTTCTACAATTTACAATTAAATATTATGATTATGTCACCAAAGAAAAAAGAAGGTCTTCTTTTGAATTTTTACTTTGATTCCGATAAACTACCTAATTGTTCGCTACAAATACAAAAATGTAACTAAATCAAATAAAAAGAATTTGACTTAAGGCTCCACTTAACTTAATAAGTGAATCTTAATTCAAAGGAAAAAAAGCGTGAAGCTTAAATAACTCACTCAGAACACCCTTTAAAGGATTACGTGGTACGATTGGATCGAATAAGCCCTTATGGAATAAATATTCAGCCGCTTGTGAACCTTCAGGTACTATCTTATTCAATGTTTGTTCAATTACTCTTTTACCTGCGAATGCAATGTAAGCATTAGGTTCGGCAATAATAATATCCCCCAACATCCCAAAACTAGCCGTTACCCCACCAGTAGTAGGAGATGTAAGGATTGATACATAGAATAACTTTTTATGGGATTGATAATCATATAAAGCAGCAGATATTTTAGCCATTTGCATCAAGCTCAAGCTTCCTTCTTGCATACGTGCTCCTCCGGAAGCACACACTAGAATCAGAGGTAAAAATTTATTGGTAGCATACTCGATCAAACGGGTGATTTTCTCGCCTACTACGGATCCCATACTACCCCCCATAAACTGAAAATCCATAACTCCAATTGCTATGGGAATACCGTTTAGTCGACCTGTGCCTGTTTGAACAGCATCGGTTAATCCTGTCTTTCTTTGATAAGAATCAATACGATCTTTATAAGGTTCCTCCTCCGAATGAAATTCAATAGGATCCAGAGAAACCATGTCTTCATCCATAGGATCCCAAGTACCTGGATCAATCGAAAGTTCGATTCGATCTGAACTACTCATTTTCAAATGATATCCACATTGGTCACAAATATTCATTTTGGGCTTCAAAAGTTTCTTATAATTTAATCCATAACAATTTTCGCATTGAACCCACAAATGACTATATTCTTGAGTCAAATCGAAATCAGTAGAATTTTCTCTTCGAGTGAAATCAATACCATTCCTGCTAGTTCTTATACTGAGCTCTCCCCTTTCATTACTATTTCTACTTTCACCATAAATGTAACTAGAAATGTAACTGTCACTGGAATTGTCACTACTACTTAAAATGGAACTCTCAATACAGATTTGAGAACCAAGATAAGAGTTAATGCAAATAGTAATGTGATTATTCCAACTGTATTTAGTATCATACATGGAACGATCACAGGGCGGATCATCATTCTTAGATCCATTCTTCAGATAAGCATAAGTCCGATAACTAAAAAAAGAACTTTCTCGTTCACTCAGTAAAGAAGGATCATTGTCAATCTCAAAAATTTGATTAGTAATATCAAAATATATGGAATAAATATTCCTATTACTATCTCTAACTAAAAAGGTGTCATCAGAGATAAAATTACGAACGTCCCTGACGCCCACTAAATGAGTAGCATTACTGTAACTAGAACTTTCACTCCAACTATGAATCTTTTTATCCGTATCGTTTCTAACCGGATCTTCACTTACACTGGTTTTTTCAATAGGATTACCAAACCTATCAATTGATTTACTTAGCCCACACCTGTATTCTAATTTTCCTTTATACAACATCGAATTGAACCACCATTTTTCCATAGAACTTTCTTACCACTATTTACGTGAAAATACAATAGATGAATAGTCATTCGATGAAAAATCATTTGAATATCTCATTTTCTATCGGAATAAGCATAGAGATCCAATCACTAGATCATTAACTAATAAAATAAGGAATGAGTATTGAAAAAAAGGATTTTCTTTTGTTTTGTGAGAACCCGGAGTATTACTTCACTATAACTATAGTTATATATGATGGAACCCTTTTTTATTATAGAATATTCGAAATTCTTTTTT
>CM029500.1:10720710-10756022 GCA_017140595.1 Eucalyptus curtisii
TCCCCACGTTAGCCCCAAGACGTTGGTCTCTAACTAGAAAAGTAAATGCCTGAGCTTGCGAAGCTTCTGGCCCAGTAGGCCCGTAAAATTCACTAGGATAAGCGGTATTATTGAACCAGACAAAGCAACAAGCAATGAAACCAAAAAACAGATAAAGCAGCTAAACTATAAGACAAGTAAGCCTCCCAGACCATACAAGTGCTCGACGAGCCCATGCAAAGAGTTTGGTTAAGATATGCCAGATTCCGCCAAGTATACAAATGGAACCTAACCATACATGCCCTCCAATTATATCTTCCAATCGTCCACACTAACAATCCATCCTTCTCCTCCAAAAGGAGATTTTAGTAAATAACCAAATATAACACTTGGGCTAAGGGTCAAGTTGGTAATTTTCTTACATCTCCCCCTCCCGGAGCCTCCAGTAGGAAATTCTGATCAAAAAAATTACATGACTTTTATAATTAAAAGTTTTATCTAATGTGGCCTTTGAAAAAAAGAAAAAAAGATTTCACATGGACTGATAGTTGTGTAGTGACATCGTTCCTCAAAATTCATTTTACATCTTATTCTCCTTCACCACCCTCTCCTGCTGCCCTTGGAGGCACCACCCACCACGCCTAGCACTGCTGCCTCCTCCACTACCTCGATGATTTCGGTGACCGTGGCAAGCGAGTCGCCATCGACCCATCCATCTCCTTCAAGAAACCTGCCTCCCACGACACCCACGTCGCCCTCCAAGCCCTTTAACCAGTCCATCATCTCCGACCCCAACAACTTCACCGCCAACTAGGTCGCCCCTCCACTTGAGATTTCCCTTCAACACACGCCATTGCTTGCTTTCCGTCACCGGTCACAAGATTCGCGAACGAGAGAACCACAATAAAGAGTCTCAAAATATGAACCACTAACTTCATGGAAAAAAATTCTCCCTCGCGGAGTTTGAGAAGTTTCATTATCGGCAATCCTTCTCCATCACTTTCGAACATCATCGCCATCGTTGATCAAGCTGTTCACCACGTCCAAATCTCGCCGATTGCGCCCCTATTCTGCTCTTTTTTCTTTTTCTTTTTTCTGATCAGAGTAACTAAGATGCTTTGCATTTGCTCCATCCTTCTTCGTCAGTGCTGACCACCATAGTTGACGCCTCTAGGACATCGGCTATCTAGTTTTGATCGTCGTTCTTGACCAACAATCGCACCTTCAAGGCCATATCCACCGCCGCACATAAGTCCTCAGCTCTGCCCTATTTCTCGTCCAAGGACCGTGAAGTGCCTCAAGTTCTTTCATTTCTCCCTCACTGGCTTCGATCTTCATTATCCACACTTCCAGGAGTTTCTTTTTCCAACTTGATTACCAACAGTAACATTTGTCCATCTGCATTGAGGACCGAATCGAAAGGTCTGGATTTGGCGTTGATGTCGATTTACGTTTTTAATTTAGGAATTTCCTTGCAAATATTTTGGGGCAAAACACATAGACAATGATGCTTTGGGCTATATATGCTGACTAGGCATGTCGGCCAGTCACTTCGGATGGAGAAATTAATAAAAAATGGCCAAATCAAATTTCAGCAATGACGACACTTAAGGATGCATTTAGTAACCATTCTGTTCTCGAGAATAATTTTTGCTCCGAAATAGTTTTTTCCTAATTTTATTCCCTAGATGAGTTTATGAGCTCCATTTTTTTTTTTTTTTGACTTAGAATTTCTTTTAATTTTTTACTAATTTTCTTTTCTTTTTTTTTTCTTTTCTTTTTTTCTCTTTTTTTTCTTTTTTTCCTTCTTCTTCCTCATTTAGTCAATCGTTAACTATAGCGATAACCTTGCGCAGGGGCGGCAACCTTGCCAGCCCAATGTCCCGCCGATGCGCCGGCCATCACCGTGGCCAGCGACCTACTTGGGAAAGAATAAGAGGAAGAGAAAAAGAAAAAATGATTTGAACTTGGATTATAAAGTTGTTCTCGATAACAATTTGCTCTAGAAACAAAAATGTTAACAAACAGATTTCTATTCTTTCTTCTTTTTTAATTTCGGAAAACAAAATAATAGAATTAGATATTATTTATACGTTATCAAATAGGCCCTAAATAATCGAAGTGGCACTTAAATAATCAGAAAAAAAACTTTTACACTAAAATGAATGTTGTACATAACTTTTGACATTTTTAATGCCATTTCCTCTCGAGCACATACCTATTTTCATCTTCCTTTTTACATGGCTTTCTATTCCTCTTTTTGAAATACTTTTTACTAGATCATTTTCTCTTTTTCATGTAGTAGCCTATTATTTCATTTAAGATCTGGTGCTTTTAGTTGGTCACCAGTACACCAACTGACGAAAATAAATTATCTGGACATTTTCCACTTAACTTTGATGAATGTAGCTTTGATGAATGTAGCTCGTATTTTCTTTGTTTTACTATATTCTATAAAGACTTAAAACGTTTGATTGTAATTACGTACAAAGAATGTCAAAAAATGCATTATGTTTTGGATTTTGAAATGTCAAAATACTAGCATTGACGACGTTTTTTTCTTGGGTGGTGCAACATACCATAAAAATTGTCAAAAAAAATTGAATTTTGTGAAACTTTGTAAAATGTCTATTTTTATTGATGATTATTGCTACATTTTATCGTAATCAAGTGAATGATATAAATATCATTTTATGATACAGACATTCCAGCATTTAACAAGGGTAAAGGGAAAAGTGTCAAAAAAAGTTTTAAACATATAGCATCAGTTTCAATTTAGTCTTAAATCTTTTGGTCTAGTGTAATTTAGTCATCCCAGCTAATTTTGGCCAAATTTTTGCGACGTAGATCTTGACTAGCCTTATGTGGCAACCGTTAGTGCTTACGTGAAAAAATTTCAATAAAAAAATTTCAAATTTTATTATTTTATCGATTTTTTCCTTCTTTATTTTTTTACACTTTTCTTCTTCGCTTTTACGGTGACCAGCCACCGGCCATGGCCAGATGGGCTAACCCTCGCCTCCTCGCTGGACGAGGGTTGCATCACCCGCCACAAGTGAGGCCCGGTCAAGTGAGGGTGAGCCCTAGTGAGGGCTCCCTTGCCAAATCTGGACGAGGCCGGGGGAAGCACAAGAGCGCTTTGTATATGTTGCACAGTGGTTGCAGCATTTGCTTGAATAGCTTGAAGGCGGGTCAAGGCATGGCCATCATACGGCTGGAGTGATGATTCAGTCATCCTCACCGAGGACGCCGAACTCAGCTAGTTCAAGAAGCCGATACAATGATGACTAACCATTGTCGTCTCTGAGATTTATTCTTATACCAGAATCAAAAAAGAAGCGAAGAAATCGAAGAATTTAAAGGTTTATTTGCAAACTAAAGGCAACCCAAGTCAAGGTCACGCTTTTGCCAAAATCCGCCGTCATATCGGCCACTAGATTGCACGAGACGTGCATGGTAGCTATGCGGGTGAAAGCCTCGCCGGCTCCTAAAGGTGCACGGATCAGCGTGCAACCGTGAGCCGGTAGATTTGATCACCATGATCGACATCGGCAAGAGCATCACCAAGGCCAAGCTGCAGATATTGAATCTGGGCCCTCGCCTTTAGCATGTGACGGCGACCCTCGCCTAGGCAAGGCCCACCGGCCATGACCAATGCCAGAGCAAAACGAAGAAAGGAATAAAAAAAAAATAATAAAAATAATAATAATCATTAAAAAAAATATTATTAAAAGTTGTCAACATAAATGCCACTGGTGTTATGTAGACGCCGGCATCCTATATCGATAATATTTAGCCAAAATTAACTAGAATAACTGAATTGGTACTAAGTCAAAAAAATTTTAGGACTAAATTAGCACAATATTGTTCTCCGCAGGGTAAATGTTAGAGAATGTGAAATTTTTATTTTATGAGGTTGTGAACAAAATGCAAAATTGAGTACAAACAAGAAACTGATTATAATGCAAGATTGTTCATAAGGGGAAAAGATGAGATGAAAAAATTGAGATTCAAGAGATGTACCCAGGAAGAACAAGAATAGCTTTTTAATTTTTTCATTTCCTTCTCAGGGAATTGTCTTATTTTCTTCATAAAAAGCAGTTGAACAGACAGTAAACATTCGGTGGCCGATTTTTCTTGAAATTGTGGTTAGATACACCATCACTTTGAAGCAATTACAGTTTCCGTTATATTAGCACTGCTCATAATTAAAAAAATACGATATGATAAAAAGGAGGCCTGCTGAACAAATTCTTGACATCCTTCCAAGTCTTCTATACATACATGCATACATACATACATACATACATACATACATCACTTAACAAATTAGTTTTATTTCTTCCTATGTATAAGACCTTGATTTGAAGACATACACGATATAGAACTAGAGGAAGATGTTGATCTTCTTAATAGATCCATTTTAATAAATTTGTTTTCACGCTTCCTAGGCTACCAATCAAAGCTGACCAACGAACTTACTTCCTACTGGGTTTTACTAATTTGGACCTACTAGTTCGACACCTCACCTAAGGAAGGTTCATATATATATGTAAACGCAATTTTTGTGACGTGTGGTTCTTCAGGTCAATATTATGACTAATTCAATCCCACAACCTTGCGACTCGGCGCTATAAGCGGGCAATGAAGATCATGCATCTACAAGTCATACGGTATCAATATCAGCATTCGCAAGTTGATCTCAATAGATGGAAGATGCATTCACAGTTACCCAAGGCCCAAGGTCACCAAGTCAAAAAATGCTCGAAGAGTTCAGACATTGACAGGATTGAAATTAATTTACTTTTGAATCTCAAAAGAGCTCAATCGATGTAAATAGTTAATTTTCCTCTAAACCTCAGACAAATTAAAGTATAAATTCTCGAAACCAGCTAGGATAATAGTATATTTTTTAGTAGAGAGGTCCAAGTAAAATGAAAGAACTTACCGACCAAAATCTTCATCAAATCTGATGGATTAGCAATGCATCCTTGTCCATCTCCATTGCCCTTCTTGCCATCGCCATGATAACCCTTTCGGCATGAACATGTATAACTCCCCCTCAATATTATGGCACTGTTCCTCACATTGATTCAACTTTGGATCCGCACATTCATCAATATCTACATAAATTAAACACACACACATCAAATGTATCTATCTTCTCGGATCTTATTAATACAAAGGACAAATTAGAGAATGTCGGATGTTATCAACTTACCATGACAACCATCCTTGAGTAAGGATTGCCTTGGTAACCTTCTAAGCAAGTGCACTTGTACCCAGATCCGTTTTCGCATCAGTGCAATTGTGTTCTTGGTGCACATGTAGCTTTCTTGCTGTTCTTCTTGGCCTCCTCACATTTGTTATACCCTATTGCCCAGTCGACAACTATAGGGGTATCTTTAAATTGTAGCTGCTCAAGGTCACCAACCGAGAAGTTGTAGGATCCGATTTCTGCGACGAAGGCATAGCTGCAAGGATTGAAATCAGGATGTTGGAATGATTGGAAAAGCTCTCAATCCAGGATGTAGTAGTTGAAGGTGTTCCTTGGGATGCTCGTCTCGCAGCAACCGATACCGCTAATGACCATTGTTGACTTCGAATCCTTGCCACACAAAGACATACATCCGGAAAGAGTACTTTACGGTGGTCCTGGAAGGCGGCTAACGTGTCGCAACCAACGGCAGTGAACTTGTTCTTGGTGCTGGATAGGGGAATTCAGGTAGGTAAAATCCATGGGTAATTGCTCGAAGAGCCATCATACCCGGAAGCGTTATAGCAATCTCGACCGGTCCCAACGGTTAATCGCATCTCGTGGTCCTCGATAGAAATGTTGCGTATCTGCATGTTAGAACTTCTCTTGGCCAGGTAGGTACGGGAGGGTCGGTAGAATTGTCACAGTAGACAGTAAAAGATGGATGATCAATGCGGCAATCGAAACTACTATCACTCGATCCAAAAGGATACGGAATCACAAAGGTGTCCGCAAGAACTTCGGCATCCGGGCTTCGTCATTAAATCATCAGCTTCTGCTTTGCGATTGTGGTATGGACCCAATAAAGCCCCAAGCACCAGAACTTTCAGAGAAGCTCATGGATGACCATGTTTCTTCCTTCAACTCTCTTCGTATACATGTAATTTTCTTGATGATTAAATTTGATGGGTTGCGGGTATATAAGGAGAAGCGAGATGGGTCTTTTCGCTTTTAGTTTTTTTTTTTCCTGTGGTCAAATGTTATGGGCTAAGTTCAAGTCATGGAGTTGACTTTAGCTGGTCCTAACCACTTGCATGAGACGAACCAATGACAATTCCCCGTGTGACGAAGTCATGTGCTGTGCTCCTTCCAGTTTTCAAATGCATTATTCATTTGAGGAGTCCATCATTTGTATAAGGAAATGTTCCAAAGCTTACTTTATGAAAGTTGGTAATGTAAACTTGACATATTTTTTCTTTAATATTTCTTCGCTACTCGTCGAGAAGACGAGCATCAACGAGCCATTCTGAGCCAGAGACTGGACTACTTGTGATCAAATGAGCTGCTCTTACCTTTCAGATAATCTCTGAAAGATTAATATAGGATTCTAAGAGTTTGAGAAAATGTCTCTCCCTCGATGGCAATAAGAAAAAATCTGGTCTTCTCCTTTCTCTATCGATTTTTGATTCCAGGTATATTGGGGATGTCGCTTCTGTGCATGGTATTTTTTCTTTTGGAGCATTCATGTCAATGCAAAAACGAAAAATTGATAGGGAAAGGACAAGATCAGACACTTTCTATGGCTGAACATTTCCAAAACATGATATTGAACCGTAATTGCCAATCGTTACCTGGCAATTACTGATGAGAAAACAACTTGTTGATAAATTTCATCAGTTAATAACCTTGGAAATTTTCTCTATAATATTCTTATATTTATTTTCATATACAAAGCGTGTCCCAACTCATTAACTTATTAACTAGGGTTTCAACTCTTGCCATTACAAGCATCTACCAACTTTTTCATTAGGGCACTTGGTTTTTATTTCTTATGATAAAACAAAACGTCACTTATCAACTTTTCTAATAATATTAAAATAATTTTTAAATTCTCAATCCTATAATTTATATATTTGAGAACATATTAAAATTTCGTGTTAAATAAAAGTATGGCAGAAGTCTGGTAAAGAGTATGCATTTAGATGACGTTTTGCAACAAGATGATGAGCTTCATAGCTTGATGACAACCTTTATAAGTGATGATGCAGCTTTTTAAAGCTAAATAGTATATACATTATTCATAATCTCGACTATATTAATTATGCAGTGATCTCATCATTATTAATTAATCATACAGCTTTCAGTAAGTGGTGACAAAAACTTGCCAACAGTGTGATGGCGACCCAATTTTCCATTGAATTGTAATTGGATACCAAGGATTTAGAGACTCACCTAAGAGAGAATTTCCAAGAAAATATCGGTATTTTATACTTCATTGAGTTAAAACTTGAAAAAAAAAAAACAAAGAATAATTAGATAAAGTAAGAAACTCTTGATTTGAGTCAGTTCGAATTCGGATTTGAAATCGAAATAGCACTAACCAACCCAAATATAGAAGAAGAATTAGAATGAAAGCCGCAATGTTTAAATCTGACTTTGGCAGTCCGAAGTTGATCTTGAGAATCTTCTCAGACACGCTGCAAAGTTCCAGGTAAATACTAAAAGAACATAATTAGAAGAACACGTCAGAAAATTTGTCAATACAATTGATTTTCTTGGCAATTTATCGCGTAAGACAACATGTCTCATCATGGTGACTTGAAAAGTCCAGCAAGTATCAATTAAGCGCGTGTGGTGGGAGATCACTGTTACGAAATCAAATGTTGATTCCAAAAAATTAATGCTCGCAAACATTTCACCAAACAAAATATAATAAAATAACATAATTAGGAAGAACACGTCAGAAAATTTGTTATTGAAGTTCACTCAAACCTAGGTTACGTCTCCGCATAAGGCACTCACGAAGCCACTAAACTTAAAAAAAAAAATGTTTGAATACAATAATGATCTTCTCTCAAGATCAAGGCACAAAGAGATTGAGAACTCTCTTCAAGAAAAAAATTCATTTTTTTCTCTCTTTCTTTCCTCTCTATTTTTTTTTTCTTTCTCAGCGTTTTGCTATCACTAATATAAAAGTGTAGCTTTTATCCAAAAGCAAATCTAATTGAAAAAAAGCCCCTAAAAAGATTTGGCTTCATTTATAACAATCTTCCCTTGAAGATAAATATACCTAATGCATCAAACAACTTTGCATCAATCTTCTTCAAGAACTAATAACTGAAAAACTTGTGCATCGACATTTCTCATCCCAATCAACATGAAAATACCATTGGTAGTGTACAGAAAATATGCTTCTCTCTGTCTACTAACTTGGTCAACATGTCAATTGGATTCTTCGAGCCATAATCTTCGTAAACTCATTATCTTTCAATGTTGACCGATGAAGTGATAACGCTTATTGATATATCTAGTCCTTGAGTGATGAGCTGTATTCTTTGTTAAATGCACTGCACTTTGACTATCACTCCATAGTGTGCCGATTTTATGTAATCTTGTAACATATGATTTCCTTAGAGGCTTCGTGATCGCCACATATTCCGCTTCTCGTCAATAAAACAATTACTTTCTATAGTTGAAATATCCAACTCATTGATATACCGTAACTATAAAGACACATCCAATGGTACTCTTACCACTATCTCGATCACTTGAGTCATCTACATCTACATAACTCTACAACTCTAGAGATGTACCACCATAACAAGAGAGTAATTTGATGTACCTACTAGATATTTCAATATCCATTTCATTGCATTACAATGTTCTCTACTTGGGCTACATATATCGACTTACAACTCCCACTTTGCTAGTGCAATGTTTGGTCCGTGCTCACCATGGCATACATCAAACTCCTCATTGCTAATGCATATGGAACTATCGTCATTTCATCTTTCAAAGCCTGAGCGCTTGAACGCATATCCTTTGAAAGTTTGAAATAATTCGCTAAGAGTCGCAACCCGGTTTTGCCTTGTCCATATTAAATCTCTTTAATACCTTGTTCACATAGTTTTCCTGCAACAACCATAATTTCTTATGTTCCTGTCCTTCGATGATTTTCATGCATAAATTATTCTTGAGCTCTCCCAAGTCTTTCATAGCAAACTGCCATAATAACATCTTCTTCACTTAGTACGATTCTCTTGATATTAGGGCTAGCCACTAACATGTTATCCACATATAAAGAGATACGTGATATCACCATCGTCATGCCTAATAAAATAAATATAATGATCGAGACTCACGGTGTACAAATCATTTTCTTGCATAAAACATCAAATTTTAGGTACCATTGCTGGGTTTGTTTCAAGCCATACAAGCTTTTCTTCAAGCGACATGACATGTGCTCCATACCCTTTAACTTCAAAACCCCAAGTTCGCCATATATAATTCTTCATCTAAGTCACCGTGTAAAAACACCGTTTTCATCTAACACTCACGATGAAGATCTTCCACTACAACTATACTCAACAGAACTCTCGATTGATGTCATTTTCACTACATGTGAAATTATCTCAAAGTAGTCGATCCTCTTTTTAAAGCCCTTGACCACAAGTCTTGTCTTGTATGCGATACTACCATCTGCTTCATTCTTAATCTTGTACACCCACTTGTTTAACAAAACTTTTTTACCAATGGATAGTTGGGTCAATTCCCAAGGTTTGTTAAAACTTGAAGTTCATCTCGTCTTTCATAGCACGCCTCATCACTTGCAAGTGAGATGTGTCATTCTTTGCCTCATCGTAAGTCTCCAGTTCTCCCAAATTTATATATAAGACATGGCTCGAACGGTATTAGCCGATGGATCAAAAATCACCTATGGCTTTCTCACACGTAGACCTCCTCAAGATAGGTACTTCGAATTCGTTAGTTTGCTCCCGAATCTCACTTGTATTCCTCTTGAACATCTTCACAACGATAGAGGCTCATCTTGAACCTTCCCCTTCAAGTGCACTTTGATCTGTTGGAATCATCTTCACAAGCATCGTGTCTAGCTCAACACATTTTAACCACAACTACTGATGTGGCTAATTAACACCAATGACCTCGAAGTTAGCATCATTTAAACAAGTATTTAACACATTGAACAAAGTGGGAAACTGCATAGATATAGGAGGAGACATGGGGGGCAACCAACAAACGCAATGGCTGCTAGTAATTATTGCCTATAGTTGGAACTGAACTCTCGATAACGGGTGGCGACAGCTAGCCCCTCGCCAGTAAACATGGAAAGACTCAGGACCATCGTCACCACCTAGGCAACGGCAACGCTGCCCAACTATCGCCTTGCCTAAAGGGAGGGTCGGACAACGAGCGGTGGGTTCATATTCTCCTTTTGGCTGAAAAGTGCTGTGGAAGAACATGGAATTCTGATAAAAATGATAGAATTAAAGAGGAAATAAGAGAACCCATTTTACTATGTCCCCTGATAGAAAATTTATCCGCCACAATAGGACTGAAGACCGTTTAACGAACAATTTTACGAAGTAGGCAAAAAAATAAATAGGCTGCTCGATTTCAATGAAGCTGCCTACGACAAAGCACCTAATTTACTTCGGCAGAAGAGGCAGTTTCAACCCTCTGCCTAGATTGTCGAGGCTGCCAAAAAGAAGAGTAAAGCTATTGGCAAAAAAAAAAATGAATGGTAGGCAACTTAAATGTAATTATGTGCACATAAATTGCAATCTCTGAACTAGAAACACGTATTTTAAAGGCGAGGAAATGCACACGCTACAAGGCCAAATTGAATAGCATCTCAATCCATCTTTACCAATTCTGTTATAAGATCTCGATCCAACTCAGGATGAAGGTATAAATGAAATTTAACTCAGAAAACATTTCATTTCTGTAAAAGTATTCAGTACTGAACGTTACATGAAACAATGAGTTATGATTAGAACTATGATGCATGCCAGCTGGAGCAGAAAGCATCACACAACTGGCTTGCTTACTATTCGACCGTATGGATGTGGTTCCTGGAACATAATCAGATGTTTTCTCCCAGAAAGAGAAGCTTTGCCCCATTTTACATTTTGTCTAGACTCGGCGCAGTATATGATAAGTTGATTTGCTAAAATTTCATTGTTCCAAACCTTTCTAACATTCCTAATGCAACATCACCCTCTTATGAATCACCCAGAAGCAGCAAGTACAAGATTATTAGTGTTGGAAGAAAGTCGGTGGAAGGCGAACTTGGCGCATTTCAGATGCTAAAACAACAATTCAAAACTAACGTTAATTGCGGATTAATCATGAACAAAAATACTTCACGTTGGTCTGAATGCAATCACGGGAAAGTATATGATTTCCAAGCGTAAATGCCAATTGTTCTCGTAAAGGAGAATGGAACGCCTTCTTTTTCTTAACGAAAGGGGACAAGAAAATGAGAAATTTCTGAGCGTGACGTTCTGCCAATACCAACAACGGTATCTTCCAAAGTTTTTATGTGACTCCCTCACACCCTTTCAAATGGTGTCTTTCCATTGTAGCATATCAAGACGAAACGGTGTGTTCTCATTGCAACCCATCATGGACGTACTAATTAAGTACAACAATTAGGAATAGTTAACATTGATGCACCAAGCTGAGTTTGTTACTGAACATCTATTCCAAATAGTTTTATCTTATGGTCCTGAATGAAGATATGACATATACAAGATCACAGATATAGCTCATAAATTTAATTTTTGGCGCTAATCCCCATTAACGGATACAGTCAAAACTGCTTCTAGACACTTTCTACCAGTAGAGGAAGGCACTTGAGTCAGTCATTGCACCCATCTGCCTCTATTTTCTTGTCATATAGTCATCAGATGCATTAATTTGGGTTTCAACATGGAGGTATGATAGTTGAGAGAAGCATCATCTCCACAATGGTTTGGCTGAGGATCCCTCTCAATATTCGCATTGCCCCATCACTGGCCTTGCAATTCCTTATGCATTATATAGCGTTGAGTAGAAGACTTAGCTATGTCCAAGAAGTAGGAAGAGGGGAGGAAAAATAGGGGATGGATGTAAAATTTTTAGCTTTGTCTAAGATTTTTGACTTAGCTCAATTTACCAACATTTGTGACTTAGCAGTACATTGATTTGCCATCATCTAATATCACTTTATATTATGTGTTTAATGCATGAGTTCATACCGATACGCTACTGATTATTTGTCTGATAGAGATGGTATCAATTAGGTATCAAAAGCGTTGGGTTACATTGAGGGGATATCAAATTGCAATAGAAATGAAGTGGATTCCATTGCCAACACCTCACCCAAGGTAGGCCAGGTCAACCTCGTATCCAGCCTCGATGAAGCGCCACGACCAGCGACCTATTGTGATTGTCATAAGGCCGGCGACTGGCAAAGGAGAAAGAAAAGAAAAAATAAAGATAATATTTTAAACGATTTTTTTTTGCATGAGATTAAAATCATTTTCCAAATGAAATCTAAACACAGATTTATTTTTTAAATTATATATCACCAAACAAAATAAAACTAGCCATTTTTCTGTATAATAATTTTTTTGAAAAGTATTTTCCTTTTTAATAAAATTTTCTTCCAAATAAACGCATCTTGTTAGCAAGGCTATTTCCAAGTGAAAAGCTTCAGGTGAAAATACAAAATAAAAATAAAAGGACAGAGAAGTTAATTAACACAAGATTGTATGAGTAATGAAAATGGAAGTTAAGTATATTTCTATACCAAATATATTTCATTTCTTTTTTCATATATGGGGTGTGTGAACCTTATGTAGGGTGATAGACAACTGATTTGTTTGCACTGAACATAAAGTCTTTTCTAGAGCGTGAGCATAAGCTTCCTGCTGATATTTTTGGGTGTTTCTGGTTAGTATTGGGGGCTTAGACAAAGAAAAATCAGCAGACAAAGAGAAGTTCTTCCTCGAAAATGGGGGCGCCTCATGTTGCAGACTTGTTCCTGAGCACGAAGGCTCCGCTGAATCGGCGAGAATCTTCACCGATGAAGAGCCTCAAGAAGGCCACAGACCACTAACATAGGCCAGGGAGGCCAAGGTATGCAGGGATCTTACCAAACGACACGGTTGTCCCCATCAAGAAGGCCAAGATTTTGGACCGAAGTCTGGTCGAAGAATTCATCAACGAGCTGATGAATCTCTCCAAATTAATCAGCGCAATGTGGTTAACCTAATCGGTTGTTGCTTCAACCTGGAGGTCCTCTTGTTAATCCACCGTTGAACACAGCGGGAGAGGAACTTCGGAAAAGAAAAGTTTCATTGTATGACGGTCAGGCTAGACCGTGGAATTACCTGGGAAAAAAGATTTTTATTCAAGTTTGACATACCACATCGGCGATCAAACAGAAATCTGCACTTCCATGTCATTTAACTGCACACTCAAAAGACAATATGCTTCCAAATCTTAAAAGCACCACCAAGAAGCGGTAGTAAGGAGGAAAACCATATTTACACGAACTTTCTAAAGCTAAATTATCCTGCATTCATAAAAACACTTATTGAATCACTACGCTGACTTTATTATAAAAGGCTAGACTTTTCAAGAGTTCTATTTCACGCATAGAAACCGTTTGATGAACTAGTTTCGACACAAAAATAACTGAAGGACTAGTGCAGTCAATGGAGATCTAGTGCAACCATAACATTCATCACCTAGTGCAACCATAACATTCAACACAACATAGCCAAACATGTAGAAAACATAACTATTGTCATCTCCCGCTACTAACAAGCGGCGGACGGACTTTTCATGCTATCTGTACCCGGTGCTCGTGTTCCCAATACTATCCACGTACACTTGATCTTCTTTCTTCCAGTAAGTGAAATGTCTCTTCTGGATTCACATCGATACCACTGACCCATGGATGATTAACCATTGCTGTAAGTCCCCTCCAATTCCATTGTTACTTCCTTCATGGTCGGCCTCTCCTCTCCTTTTATTTTCAAGCATCTCTTGGCAAGATTGGCAACTTCCTTCACACGCTCATTGTTTTTCTTCGTTTGCAATAACTTCCTCAACAATCTGAAACAATTTGTCATTTTTCAATGATGAGAAAAATACGGCTGCCAAGCTCCGGCTTTTCTTCCTCGGTCAAAAGAAAGCGCTTTCTTCCTGTCAATAGCTCAACTAGCACAACCCAAAGCTATTAACATCACTCTTTTCTGTCAATTGGCTTGTGTGGAAGTATTCATGGTCTAAATATCCAATGTTCCTTGAACCATAGTGGACAATTGTTTTTGATCAAGTGGGACTAATCTTGACGCTCCAAAGTCAGATACTTTGGCCGTATAGTTAGCATCCAAAAGGATATTTTTGACTTGACATCTCGATGTATTTTGGGAGTGGAAACGGTAGATTGCAAGTATGATAGGACTCAGCGGTTTCTAAGCAATTCTCAATCAAGTCTCCCAAGACAACTTCGATGATTTGTTTGGGTTGTGGAGGTGGTCGAAGAGTTCCATTGTTGATGAACTCGTACACCAATAAAGGCACCTCGGTTTCCAAACAACATCCCAAAGCTTGACCAACGTTACGATTATTGATTTGAGAAAGCACAATGACTTCATTGATGAACTCTTCAATTTGGCTCTGGTCCACGAACTTGGACTTCTTAATCGAACCCTACCATATTATTTGGCACAGCCCTTTGTAAACGTGCCATGTCCTCCTCGGCCAATTATTCTTCTCTCATCATAATTGTTGATGGCACTTCTCTAGCTCTTCAGCGGCCCAAATAGATTAACACTTTTGTGGTTCTATCACATTCTTGTAATTGTTGCTGCAAAAGGAAACCATCATTTTTGCTTGAAGTATTGTTCTTTGAGCTTGATGAGCTTCCTTTTCTTGTATCGAAATAGAGAAAGCCTATGCTGAAAAAGAAAGTACTATTATGCCCACTGACAATACCTCCGTATCTGACACCCGTTTTCAGAATAATTAACCACATGATTAACGCACATCGACTCATTGCACAATGTAAAAGTGGTACGCACGTATTCAAACTTTCTATAGAATTATATTGTAGGGTTCCCTAAAAAAAACTTAGTAGTTTTTGGTATAATTTGAACACGAATTAGGAAACTGGATTTGGTTAAGCTAATCTACAAAAATGAACAAAAGCACAATTGTCCCGGTCTACAAAAAAGATAACCAGTTCAATGGTTTTTTAATTCGAAGCGTGAAAGAAGTTATAAAAGTATAAAATCAAACTAACTAGAGGTTAGGACACACGGAGTGCCAAAACTTAGCATGGATGGACACTTAAGTCCAAAACTTCGGAAATGAACACTTAAGTGCCAGTTTCGGAGTAAAGTGGATCACTTAAGTGCCAATCAAACAAAAATGTCGGTCAAATTGCGATATGGCACTTTTGTGAGATTAGGTGCAAAACGGCGTCGTTTTACGCTAATAGCGAGAAAATGCAAAAACGACGATCATTTTGTGTCGATGTGTAAATAATTAATATAAAATTAATTAAATTAATTTTAAAATTAATTTTATTTAAAATATTCACAAAAAAAAAAAAACTAAAAATTTAAAATGTAAAATAAAAAAAAAAGGGTTGCCGAAGGACGGTGAGGGGCCCGAGGCCCTCGCCGCCCGCTCCCCGCCACCACGGAAGTTTGCGACAAAGGGGAGTGGTTTCGGTGGTCGCCCGGCCCGGTGACTGGGCGGGAGGCCCGCGAGCCCTCACCGCCTCCCTATCGTCGTCAGGAAGGGCCATGAATAAGGGGGGGAGTATCACCTAGGTCGCTAGAGCCTTGGCTAGGTGCCGGGACCTGCGGCCGACCGGCGGTGAGGGCCCATAAGCCCACGCCCGATCCGACGAGGGCTCGCGAGCCCTCGCGCACGGTCAACAGGGTCAGGGGCCCGGCGACCCTACTGGCCTCCCTCCGTTCGGGCCCTTCCCGCCCGGCGGGTAGGGGCTAACCCCTTTACGACCCCTTCGGCAACCCCTTTTTTTTTTAATTTTTTAAGTTTTTTATTTTTTTTAATATTTTAAATAAAATTAAGTTTAAATTTAATTTAATTAATGTTTATATTAATTATTTACACATCAGATTAATAAAATAACATCGTTCTTTGCTTTTTTCTCACCAACGTCGAGATGCAAAACTTGATACGTTTGCCACCCAACTCTCGGAAAATTGCCACGCAGCAATTTGGCTGGATGTGGCCGGAGTGGCACTTAAGTGATCGATTTTACTCGAAACTGCACTTAAGTGTACCTTTCTCAAGTTTTGGCACTTAAGTGTCCCTCCGTGCCAAGTTTTGGCACTTGGGCTGCTCTTCGCTCAACTAACCGTAACTTGCTTACAGTTTTCAGGTCTTGCGCAACCAAATTCACGTCATTTCCAGCCTACATGTTATAGAGACTTTTTCATTAAACTATGGATGAGTTTAAACAACTCAAGTACAAGTCTCTTTTCCATGTCCAGCTGGATCACTTCGATGACAAGAAAATGGCAAGGACTAGTACCTTTGAGGAAATTTTTAAAATGGATTAATATTCGGTGCGGCGACTCATAACTTCTTCTTTTGCTCGTATCGTCACCTTGGAAAAATGTTGTCATGTTGCTAGTAATCAGCTAGCTATCTAAATAATATCGTGATAGATATCGTTTGTATAGAAACTAGGGAAAATGTCACAAATGGTCCCTATACTATTACTTATCGTACTTGATTTGAGTCCCCGAACTTTCGATTGGCTCAATTTAGTCCTTGAATTATGGGATAAATGTCCGATTTGGTCCTGACTTCGATCGGCTCAATTTGGTCCACGAACTATTGATAAATGTCCGATTTAGTCCTTCGCGCACTTTTTTTAAAAAATTTAAATTTTTAAATTTTTTTAAATTTTCTTCCCTCCGCCGGCCCGAAGAAGAGTCAAGGCCCGGCATGAGATCTCGCGGAATCGCGGAGCCCTCGCCGGTGTCGGAGCAAGGGCTCCCTCGCCCGGATGCGAAGAGACCCTCGCCACAAATATGCGGGCCCCGCCCGCTGCGTCCGGCGAGGGCCGCCTCGGCGTCGGCGAGGGTATCCTCGCATTTGGCGAGCCCTCGCCGGGCGGGCCAGGAGCTCCTCACAGTCAAGGAGGCCCCTCGCTGCGATATCCGGCGGTGGCCGTCCCTCGCCGCCGGTGACGACCCTCGCCGGACGCCGGCGAAAAGGGAAGCCAAAAATTTTAAAAAATTTAAAAAATTTTAAAAAAAATTAAAAAAACAGTAACTAGGACTAAATCGGACATTTATCATTTAGGAACCAAATTGAGCCTGAATGAAAAGTTCAGACTAAATTATTTGAACAAAGCGTCGAAAGTTCAGGACCAAATCGGACATTGAGCAATAGTATAGGGACCATTTCGTGATATTTTAAACTAAAAAAGATGTTCCATATCCACTTCATGCTCATGTGGAGCAAGTTCTTTTTATTTCATCAATGTCCTTGCAAGTATGCGGATTTACGGTTTTGATAACATAACAGTCTTAAGTTATTGAAAAAAATAATTTATTGTGAGCTACAAATTTTTGAAAAATTGAGTCCCACAACAATTTATAATTATTTGTTATGATTGTTATTCTATGATCAGATTAATTATCACCAATCATTTTCATACGCGGATTGAACTATTACTTTTTCACGCCGCACAACAATACCAAGTCTTAAAAACTCAATAAACGTAATAAATGATTGTAAGAAGGTAGAAATGACCTAAAGAGTAAAGAGTAAAAGAAGTGTCATAGGTAATAGACAATATCGGCATACTAAAATTTTGTAAATATTTCAAGCTAATGGCGTGATTTGAGATAACTGTCGAAGTTAGTGGTTTATCTTGGCAAGTTTTGAAAATTTGAGTCAGAATTTGATCAATTCCTATACAAAGTTTTTACGATTAATGAGGAAAGAATATTGTAGATCCCTTCATATTTTCATGATGTGGCTTACCATGTGAAGACTTTGTATTGTTTAATTGTCAATGATGACACATATTTCATGATTTAGTTCTAATTTGAGTTTGAGACACAGGAGTGCCAAACTTTGCAGGGAGACACTTAAGTGCCAAAACTTTGAAAATGTACACTTAAGTGCGAGTTTAAGTTAAATGGAATAATTTAGGTGCCACTCAGCCAAAATCCGGCCAAATGGCTGGCGTGGCAATTTTCCGCGATTTGGTCCAAAATGGCGTCGTTTTGCGCTCGACGTCATGAAAATGCAAAAACGGCGTCGTTTGGTGTCTAATGTGTAAATAACAATATAAAAATTAATTAAATTTAATTTAAACTTAATTTTATTTAAAATGTTCTAAAAATTCAAAAACTTAAAATTCAAAAAACTTAAAACTTAAAACTTAAAATTAAAAATTAAAAATTAAAAAAAAATAAAAAAAGGGGGGGGGGGGGGCGAGAAAGTGCGATTGGTGAGCAGCTTTTCGCGCCACCTCCGTCGCCGGGAAGACGGCGGCCCGAAAGGGGTAGTCGGCTAGGGACGTAGGCTGCAAGCCCTCACCGGATCGGGCGAGGGCGCGACCCTCGCCCGGATCCCGGCAAGGGCTGCGGGCCCTCGCCGCCTCCCCGCCGCCACCGAGAAGGGCCGGCGACGGAGGGGGAGGGTCGGCCAAGGTCGCCGAGCCCCGGCCGGGGCCGGTGATGCCGGCCGGCCGGCGAGGGCCGCGCCCTCGCCCAAATCGGGCAAGGGTCACGGTCCTCGCCGCAACATCCGGCAAGGGCTCGCGGCCCTCACCGCGGTCGGCCGAGGGCCGGCGACCCCGGCCGACCCTCCCCCCTCCATCGCCAGCCCTTCCCGGCGACGGTAGGGGAGGCGACGGTGGCGCAAGGGCTCAACTCTCGCCTGCCCCCTTTGGCCCCCTTTTTTTTTAATTTTAAATTTTAAGTTTTTTAATTTTTAGAATATTTTAAATAAAATTAAGTTTAAATTTAATTTAATTAATTTTTATATTATTATTTACACATCGACACGAAACGCGTTGTTTTTGCATTTTTCGCCACGTCGGCGTGCAAAACGACGCCGTTTTTGACCTAACTTACCGGAAAATTGACACGTCAGCCATTTGGCTGGATTTTTGGCCGGAGTGGCACCTAAGTGTTTCATTTAACTTCGAAACTAGCACTTAAGTGTACATTTTTGAAGTTTTGGCACTTAAGTGTCTCTCCGTGCCAAGTTATGGCACTTGGGCTATTCTTCTGCTGTTCTAAATTTGTTTTGCCATTACCAACAATAGAATCACTCAACAATGCTTACGTGATAGGACTGTCATTTCTCTCTCCACCTTAAGTTTTGTTTAGCCAACTTGAGGAAACACTTAGCCAATTCGAAAGCATGGGAGAAAGATCCTAAAAGTGTCCAAAATTATGTAAGGCGACGCCCACTTTAGTGCAAAAAATTTTCATCGACTCAATTAAGAGAAAAGACAATCACTTAAGTATCTCCAACAGGAAATTTCGGTCAAAAAAATTACGTGACTTTTATAATTAAAAGTTTTATCTGATGTAGTCTTTACAAAAGAAAATCCACGTGGAGTAATAGTTTTGTAAAACAACATCGTTCCTCCGAAATTCATTTTACATCTTCTCCTCCACCATCTTCTCCACCATTGCCCATGAAGCCACCACCCACCACGTCTAGCACCGCCACCTCCTCCACTACCTTGATGAGTTCAATGACCACGTGAGAGACCCGCCATCGACCCTTCCATCTCCTTCGAGAAACTTGCCTCCACGACGCCTACGTATTCCTAAAATAAAATATGTTTGATACGATTCTCAACTTTAAATTTCTTTTTATTTTTTAATAATTTTATAACATTTTTCTTTTTTTTTTTTTTTTTTTTTTTTTTCTTTTTCCTTCTCTTCTTCTTCCTCTAATCGATCGCCCACCACAGCTGATGACCTCACCGGGGACGATGACCTCATCGGCTCTCGTCTAATCGGGAAATGATTTGAGCTTAATTCTAAAGTTATCCAAGAATAAAGAAGCAATTTTTCTTTACTTCTTGATTCTATTGCTTCCAAGAACAAATTTGCTCCCGGGAAAAAAAAATGCTACCAAACGGATTTTTGTTCTTTTTTATTTTTCCAAGAAACAAAAGAATAGAATCGAGGCACTAGTTAATACGTTACCAAACATGCCCTAAGTGACGAAGTAGCACTTAAGTAATCCAAAAAAAAAACTTTTTACACCAAAATGAATGTCGTACACAACTTTTGGCATTTGTATTGGGCATTCTCCTTCGAAAGCACATACCTATTTTCATCTTCCTTTTTACATGGCTTTCTATTCCTCTTTATGAAATTCTTTTTAAATTTCATTTTCTCCTTTTAATGTAGAGCCTCTTATTTCACTTAAGATCTGGCTGTTTTAGTTAGTCACCGGTACATCAACTAACGAAAAGAAATTATTAGGTCATTTTCAACTTAACTTTGATGAATGTAGCTCGTAAAATGAAAGAAAAAACAACAAGAGAATTACCAAAAAGTCCTAAAACGGAATTACCAAAAAGTCCTAAACATATTGCAATTGTGCCAATTCGTACTAAACTTTTCTTTTTTTGGCCAATTTAGTCCTAAACCTTTTACAATTGTGCCAATTTAGTCCATCCAGCCAAAATTGACCGGCCGACGCCACGTGGATGTCGGCCGGGGACACCGGGCCGGGCGAACGTTGATGTGGCAATTTTTGATATTTTTTTATTTTTTGAATTTTTGAATTTTTTATTTTTTGAATTTTATATTATTTTTTTTCCCCACCTTCTTCTTCTTACGGGCGGCCCGACGTCGGCTAGAGGCGGGGCCGACAAGGTCGGCCCTCACGGCCACTAGCGAAGGCGGAGGCCGCCGCCGCCAAATGCGGCGAGGCCGACTCGCCGGCCACTAGCGAAGCCTCGCCCGGCCCGGCGAGGGTCGGCCTCGCCGGTGGCCGGCGAGGCTCCTCGCCCAAGGACAACGAGCTCGGCCTCGCCCATGCCTCGCCAGATACGGCGACGCGGCCTCGCCGTCGGGCAAGGCTCGCCTTCACCGGTGGCCGACGAGCGCGAGCCTCACCATATCTAGCGACGGCGGCCTCACCGTCGTTGGGCGAGGCTCACCCGGCCCTCACCTGCGGCCGGCGTCCACATTAGCGCTGGCCTGCCAATTTTGGCCAAATGGACTACATCGGCACAATTGTAAAAGGCTTAGGATTAAATTGACAAAAAAAAAAAAAAGTTTAGGCCTGAATTAACACAATTACAATAGGTTTAGGACTTTTTTGGTAATTCTCCCAAAAAACAACACAAGATATGTTTTTCTTTGTTTTGCTATATTTTATAAAGACTTATAACGTTTGATAATAATTACGTACAAAGAATGTCAAAAAATGCACTATGTTTTAGATTTTGAAATGTTGCACTAGCATTGAGGACGTTTTATCATAGGTGAGTGCAACATACTATAAAAATTGTCAAAAAATGTGAATTTTGCGAAACTTTGTAAAATGTCTATTTTTATTGATGATTATTGCTACATTTTATCGTAATGAAGTGAATGATATAAATATCATTTTATGGAGTATAGACATTTAACTTGACCTATTGCACCGTACAAATTCAATTCTAAACATTTTGACATAGTGTTAATTCAGTCATTCCGACTAATTTTGATTAGATTTTGCTAATGTAGATGCCAACTAACCATGTGTCACCGTTGGTGCTTACATGAATACTTTTTAGTAATATTTTAATTTTTTTAAAATTTTTTATTTTTTCTGATATTTTTTCTTTTTCTTTCTCTTTCTTTTTTAGGTTCCTTTTCTTCCTATTTCTAGTGACCAGCTACTGACCATGGTCGGGGGCTAGCCTCCCCTAGACACACCGTCGCCTGCCACAAGCAAAGCCCGGCTAGGTGAGGGTGAGTCAGTGAGGGCTCCCCTTGTCAAATCTAGGCGAGGTCGAGGGGAGCACAAAGAGCACTTTGTATATGTTGCAGAGTGGTTGCAGCATTTGCCTGAATAGCTTGAAGGTGGGTCAAGGCACGGCATCTTGAAATATTCAGTCATCGGACGCCGAACTCAGCCAGTTTAAGAAGCCGATACAATGATGACAAGCCATTGCCGTCTCTAAGATTTATTCCCATACCAGCATCAAAAGAAGCGGAAGAAGTCGAAGAATTTCCAAGGTTTATTTGGAAACTCAAAGGCAACCCAAGTCAAGGTCACGCTTTTGCCAAAATCCACCGTCATATCGTCCACTAGGTTACACGAGACGTACATGGTAGCTATGTGGTTGAAACCTCGCCGACCCTAAAGGTGCATGGATCAGCGTGCCACCGTGCGGATCGTGGTAGCCATGATCGACGTCGGCAAAAGCATCACCAAGGTCAAGCTGCAGGTACTAAATCTGGGCCCTCGCCTTTGGCGGGCAACGGCAACCCTTGCCCAGGCTAGCCCACTAGCCATGGCCAGTGCTTAGTCTCCAGCAAAACGAAGAAGAAAGAAATAAAGAAAAAAATAAAAATAAAAAATTCAGAAAAAAAAATAAGAAAAATAGTTAAAAATATTATTAAAAAGTATCTATGTAAATGCCCGGTAGTGCCACGTACACCAGCTATCACCAGATCCAACCAAAAATTAAATGGAATGACCGAATTGACACTAAGTCAAAAGGTTTATGATTAAATTAGCACAACAATGTTCTCCGGGGGTAAATGTTGTGGACATGAAATTTTTATTTTATGAGGTTTTGAACAAAAAGCAAAATTGAGTACAAACAAAAAACTGATAACAATGCAAGATTGTTCATAGAGGAAAGTTGAGATGAAGATTGAGATTCAAGAGATGCAGTCAGGAAGAACAAAGAATGGCTTTTAATTTTCATTTCCTTCTCAAGGAATTGTCTTATTTTCTTTGTAAAAAGCAGTTGAACAGACTGTAAACATTCGGTGGCCAATTTTTCTTGAAATTGTGGTGGCAGCTCTGAATACACCATCACTTTGAAGCAATTACAGTAGCCGTTATATTAGCACTGCTCATAATTAAAAAATACGATATGATAAAGAAGGCCTGCCGAACAAATCGTTGACATACCCTTTTCAAGTCTTCTATACATACATACATATATATAGAAACGGCAATTTTGTGACGTGTGGTTTTTCAGGTCAATGTTATGACTAATTTAATCCAACAACCTTGCGACTTAGCGCAATAAGCCGGCAATGAAGATCACGCAACCATAAGTCATACGCTACCAATATCAGCATTCGCAAGTTGATCTCAATAGATGGAAGATGTATTCAAAGTTACCCAAGGCCCAAGGTCATCAAGTCAAAAAGGCTCGAAGAGTTCAAACATAGACAAATTAATCTACTTTTGAATCTCAAAGAGCTCATTCGTGATATAAATAGTTAATTTCCTCCTAAACCACAGACAAATTAAAGTATAAATTCTCGAAATCAGCTAGGATAATATTATATTTTTTTAAGTAGGAAATCCAAGCAAAATGAAAGAACTTACCAACCAAAATCTTCATCGGATGTGATGGATTAGCAATGCATCCTTGTCCAACTCCACCGCCCTTCTTGCCATCACCATGATAACCCTTCGGGCATGAACATGTATAACTCCCCTCAATATTATGGCACTTTCCCTCACACTGGTTTAACGTTGGATCCGCACATTCGTCAATATCTACATAAATTAAACACACACATCAAATGTATCTATCTTCTCAAATCTTATTAATGGAAAGGACAAGATAGAGAATGACAATAATATCAACGTACCATGACAACCATCCTCGACGTAAGGATTGCCTTGGTAACCTTCCAAACAAGTGCACTTGTACCCAAATCCATATTCGGCATCAGTGCAATTGGTGTTCTTGGTGCACATGTAGCTTGTGCTGTTCTTCTTGGCCTCCTCACACGTTTGATTCCCTATCGCCCAATCGAGAACTAGAGGGGATCTTTAAATTTAAGCTGCTTAAGGTCACCAACCGAGAAGTTGTAGGATCCGATTTCTGTGACGAAGGCATAGCTGCAAGGATTGAAATCCAGGATGTTGGAATGATTGGAAAAGCTCCTAATCGAGATGTTGTAGTTGAAGGTGTTCCTTGGGATGCTCGTCTCGCAGCAACCGATACCGGTACACGACCCATTGTTGACCTCGAAACATTGCTGCACAAAGACATACATCCGAAAGAGAACTCCCCACGGAGGTCTTGGAAGGCGGCTAACGTGTCGCAACCAACGCCGATGAACTTGTTCTTGGTGCTGGAAAAAGGGGAATTCAGGTAGGGAAATCGCTGGGTAATTGCTCGAATATCCATCATACCCGGAAGAGTTATAGCAATCTGCACCGGTCCAAACGGTTAATCGCGTCTCGTGGCCCTCAACAGAAATGTTGCGTATTTGCAAGTTAGAACTTTTTCTATGGAGGTAAGGCACGGGAGGGTCGGTAGAGTTGTCACAATAGACAGTAAAAGATGGGCGATCGATGCGGCAGTCGGAACTACTGTCGCTCGATCCAAAGGGATACGGAATCACAAGGTCTCCGCAGGAACTTCGGCATCCGGGCTTCGTCATTAAATCATCAGCTTCTGCTATGTGATTGTGGTATGGACCCAATAAAGCCCCGAGCACCAGAACTTTCAAGAGAAGCCCATAAATGACCATGGTTCTTCCTTCAACTCTCTTAGTATACATGTAATTTTCTTGATGATTAAATTTGATGGGTTTGTGGTTGTATAAGGAGAAGCAAGATGGGTCTGTCCGTTTTTTTTTTTTCCTTTTCTTTTGGTCAAATGTTATGGGCTAAATTCAAGTCATGGAGTTGACACCAGCTGGTCCTAACCACTTGCATGAGACGATCCAACGACAATTCCCCGTGTGACCAAGCCTTGCGCAGTACTCGTTCCATTTTCCAAATGCACTATTCATTTGAGAGTCCATCATTTATATGAGAACATGTTTCAAAACTTATTTTATGGAACTTGGTAATGTAAACTTGAGATATTTTTCTTTAATCTTTCTTCGCTACTCATCGAGAAGACGAGCTATTCTACGCCAAAAACTGGACTACTTGTGACAAAATGAGATGCTCTTACCTTTCAACTAATCTCCGAAAGATTAATCTAGGATTCTAGAATTTGAGAAAATGTCTCTCCCTCCGTGGGAATAAGAAAAGTCTGGTCTTCTCCTTTCCTTATTGGATTTTGATACTAGGTATATTGGGAATGTTGCTTATGTGCATGGCAATTTTTTCATGTCAATGCGAAAAGTAAAAGTTGATAGGGGAAAGGATAAGACCACACGCTTTCTATGGTTAAACATTTCCAAAACATAATATTTGACCGTAATTGGGTCGTTACCCGATAATTGCAGGTGAGAAAACCCCTTGTTGACAAATTTCATCAGTTAATAACCTTGGAAATTTCTCCCTATGATATTCTTAGATTTCTTTTTTCCAACTCATTAACTTATTGACTACGGCTTTAACTCTCGCCATCACAAGCATTTGCCAACCCTTTAATTCGGGCCCTTGGGTTTTGATTTCTTATAATAAAACAAAAGGTCGCTTATTAACTTTTCTAATAATATTATTATATTTTTTAAATTATTGATCCTACATTAGTTTTATATAGTTGATAACATTTTTAAAAATTTCGTGTTTAATGAAGGTGTGGTAAAAAGTCTGGTAAAGAGCAATGCATTTAGATGACGTTTTGCAAAAAAAAGACGGTTATCTTCATAGCTCAATGACAACCTTTATAAGGTGATGATGGAGCTTTTGAAAAGCTCATGTGGCGAGGAGGGCCTGCAATTGGCATTTTAAACATGAACTAATTGTGTCAAAAGTCGAAGTAAGAACGAGTAAAAGAAAAGGACAGGACATAGCGCAGACCAGAGCAGAAGCTGATCAAGTGGGACTTGGAGCGAATAGGTAAGTCGAGCTTCACTCCCAAGTCCTCATCCTAGATTTATACAAACGCTAGTTAGCTTGCCCGCACATTTGGCCGGGTTCACTCCAAAAGATCCATTAAAAAGATTGTTTTATTATAATGGGTATTAATTATCTATTATTAGATTCTCATCACAAAATAATTTTGTTACAATATTTTGGGAACCCATGATGGAAAAGTAATTACTAATTTGTCATGTACATAGTTAAGAAACCAGGGAGCCGAAGGAATGTTCGCTTGTGTGCTAAATCACGTGATATTTTGTTAACTACTAATTTTGCCATTTAAACCATAACTAAAATAAGGTGTCCACAAAATTTATCTCTTATTGAGATTATACATGGAAAAAAAGATAAATTAGAGAGAACAAAGTAACGGTATTTTATCTTCTTTTGTTTTTTTTGTGACGAGAAACTGCGGAGTCCCCCTTTCGCTTACGTGTCGGGGTCACGACTCTCCGATTGTTGGTGAGTGTTGGAAGATATGATTTAACAAATCGTATCTAATTGTAAATTGATAGAGAAACATGTTTATTTTAGGATTAGAAAGATAGGGGAATATTTATTTTCCTTTATTAAATTCTTCTTTGTAAATAAATACATTGTACAGTACAGAGATTACAATCAATAGAGAGAATACAATTTTCTTCTCCAATTTTCCTATCTTCCCAATGCTTCTCTTCAGGTCTTCTGACATGGTATCGAGCTTCTTGCGAGGCATAGCTTCCGCCTCCATCCCGGTGCCTTGAGGAACTGGAATCGCAAACGATTGCAAAAGGAATCGATTCTTTTGAAAGGAAATTTCTTTTCTACAATGAACAAATCCGAAGCTCTCACCTCAACACCGGACGACCAGCCGGCAAGAGATGCGGCCTCAATTTACGACAATACCGATTCATCTGTCGTGACGACTATGGCTGAACAACAACTCGATCAAAGCCGAGATCCGGGCTCAACACGTGCAATGGCGAGACTTTTCCGACTCGGTTTAACAGGGGCAGCCCTTCTCGGGCCATCCTTACCGGTGGATGCCGTATCCATGGATCCATGGGACAAACCCACCTACATCACAGCCCGGGCTACCAAGCGGCGTGCGGGCCGTGGAGGCTTGCCAACCAACATTGGGGCGGGCTCTGCAGCCGGCCCCGCGAGACGGGGCGGATCGGGCCCGAGCCGGGAGGAACGAATTCCTACCGGACTTCTTCAATGCGGGTCGAGGAAATGGGTCGAATAGTTCGAATGTAGGGCGAATACCTACCCGACTTTTTCACCGGTTTTTCCCATATCAGATCCTTCTTTGCGGCGGACGGCCGGAGTTCCTGGCGACCCTCTTTATACGACGAACGCCGACGGACCAGAACTAAAACTCATCGATCAACAATTAACAGGCCCAAACAACTACTCGACTTGGTCGTGGGGAGCTTCGGCGTGCCACAGTAACAAAGGATAAGGAGGGTTTTCTCAATGGAACGATTAGGTCCGACCGTGAGCGAATGGCTCGACTTTGGAAAAAATGTAATCAACTTGTCGGAACTTGGATCGGGACGCGTATCGCAGTCCAAGTCGCAGCCGAACTTCCTCCGACGGAAGATACGAAAGAGATGTGGGATAACATTAAGGAAAGGTATGGAAAGCTGGATCAAATCAAGATTTTTTCCATAACACAGCAAATTTCGGATCCGAAGCGGGGGTAATATGAGTATCGCGACAGTCTACAACAAACTATCGTGGCTGTGGAATGAGATGGAGGCAGTAGAAGAAAAAATTCAACCGCGAACCCGTTCTACAGCGAGTACAAGAATATGCGCGAGGAGAATGCGATTAGGTTTCTCCTAATCTTAAACGAGTCATACCTTCGTTTAGATCTCGAGATCGACAACGGATCCCATTCGAACCTCGGCCGCATATCGGCTGCGCCGTCCGGGAAGAGAGCCAACAAGGACGACGGTTTATGGAAAGGGAAGCGAGGCGATGGCTCTAGCGGAGAGGCCATTTTCGCTCTCCACAGAGAAACCCGGGAGTTGGAGGACAAAAGGGGGCGGACTTGGGGATTGTCCTCAAGAAACCCTAACCCTATTTTTGAGAATCGAACGGTTGTCCTTTTGGCAAGCAATCGGACGGTCCAAATTTTTTGGTCGGGCCCCTTCTCAAGCGGCCCACAAGTACTTGTTTGGGTGACAGACATGAGGGGCAAATGGGCCGCGGGGTACGCCCTATGGACCGAGACGATTACGCGGACTTCGGCCCACTTTGGACGGAAGGCAGTAAATGCAGACCGCCGATGACTTTCGACTGGAAATAGATTCCCTTCATTGCAAAAAACAATGGTCAAAAAGGAAAAAAGTAAATTATATTGTGACTATTGTAAACGTCCGCGCATCATGCAATTAAAAATTGTTGGAAATTACATGGGAAACACGGAGAAAAGAAAAGGGAAATTTTCACAAGTTTTTCAAGTATCGGTGCCATATGAGGATAAATCGATTACCTATAGTAGTATCGAATTGATGGAAGCTTTAAAAGGTTGGATGCCTCTAATAAGGCCGGGAGCTTCATGTACATCTTCTTGTTTGATAGAAATCAATTTCGAAGAGTGCATGGATTATAGATTTATGTGCTAGTGATCACATTGCAATGGCACGTGATAAGGACTTCTTTTCAAAATCAAGAAATTATCTTTTCTTATATCGGAATGACTTCCAAATGGAAATTCCACACAAGTTGTCATGACGGCCACTATGAATCTTAGTCCCCTGCCTCTTCAAAATGTGCTTTATGTGCCCGATTTCCAATTCAACCTCATATCGGTTAGCTTCGAAACCGAGAAAATTCATGTCCATGTCATGTTCACTCCCGATAATTGTTTCTTCGTGCCCTTCGACCGGGTATCTTGATGGGGGCAGTTAAAAAGCTTATCAAGGGAGCTCTACTTTTGGATGGATTTTCAAGCAGTTTTAAATTGTCGTCTATTGAATTCAATAAATCATTGTGTAACCATGTTATCAATGACAAAAATCTTCTTTTCATAAAAGATTGGGACATAGTCTTCATTCCCTTGTCACAGTGTCTATATGTGTCCTTTGCCAAAAAACACGTGCTCCTTTCCCGAATAGTAGTTCTGCATCAGAGATGGTATTTTTCATTAATCCATAATGATGTTTGCCTGGGACCCTACCATATTGTGCACCATGATGGGTCGCGTTATTTCCTCACAATTGGTGATGATTTTCGTGCAACATGGATATTTCTCATACATAATCCAAAAATCAAGTCATTTCTCACCTAAAGGACCTTTCTTTCCTTGTCCAAACTCGGTTGGAAAAAAATCAAATCCGGATTAGAAGCGATAATGGAAGAGAGTTCTTCAATGGGGAATGTGCTTCTTTATTTTCCATGAATGGAATCTTGCATGAGAGTTCTTGCACTTATACACCATGACAAAATGGTGTTGTTGAAAGAAACATCGTCACCTCTTAGAAGATGCACGATGCCCTTAAGTTTCCCAAGCATCTATTCACGAGAATTTTTGGGGAGATTGTGTGGTCACGGCAGCATATTTGATTAATCGCATCGCCATCACGCATTCTCCGAAAGGAAGACACCATTTGAGATGTTGTATGGAAGGAAACCGAATCTGAGTCATATAAGAGTTTTTAGGTGCCTCAGGTATGTAACTACGGTGGGGCACAGGATAAGATGCCACGAGCTAGTGAATGTATATGCATGGGGTATCCCACCTTAAAAAAGGGATATCGTTCAGACATCTACGAGAATTTTTCGTGAATTAACCGTTGTCTTTCATGAGAATATTTTCCCTTCCAAACCCTTGATTCTTTACACGAAGATGAGAAAACTGACCAATCGAAGATTCTTATATGGAAAGGATTTGCCAAGGACATTGTGCTACTTCTCCTCAGCGTACGGGTGTATTCTGTTGAGACATCTCCAGAATCATCCCGAAAGATGAGCCAACACCTCCAGAACTTCCAAAACCAACTTGTGAAGAGTCTTCATCAATGCAGCAAAGAGCCTCCACGGCGTTCTAGTCGAAGTTGCTCGCCCACCTGCTTGGACAAAGGATTATATATGTGGTTCTTCAAGATCGTCAGCACTCGTTATCCTATCTCATCTTACATTTCATTTGATAGGCTATCACCCGTAACATCTATGTTGCATAAGCAGTATTTCTAAAGAAGAACTTAGAACCTTTCCAGTTATAATAAGGCCAAACGATCCTCGTTAGCAAAAGGCCATGGAGGCCGAGTTACATGCGTTTTGATAGAAAATCATACTTGGGATGTCGTACCATTGCACTCGCTTCATCGCAAACCAATTGGATGTAAGTGGGTCTACAAGATAGTACGGGGCAAATGGTTACGTAGAGAGATATAAGGCCCGATTGGTGGCCAAAGGCTTCACCACGAAGGTTTTGACTATCCTTGTTTCCTTTCGAAGGATGTCATATCATCTTTCCTATCGGTTGCTTTTCGTGACTAGCCATTGCATCAAATGGATGTGCATAATGCCCTCTTACATGGTGATTTGGATGAAGAAATCTACATGGATCTTCCACCGGGATTATGGAGACAGGAGTCAAGACATGTCGTCTCCGTAAATCTTTATGGACTAAAGCAAGCCTTCTCGACAATGGTACGCCAAGTTTACTAATGCACTTATGGTCGCTGGATTCAAACGGTCAAACATGACTATGCTTTATTCACTTGGACAAAAAGGTATGTCATCTATTTACTTGGATGATTTATGTTGATGACATACTTATCATGGGAAATGATGATTGAAGAAACTTAAAAGAGTATCTACATTCCACCTTTCATATCAAAGATTTAGGCCACCTAAATATTTTCTTGGAATTGAGATAGCTCGTTCGGATCAGGAATCTCTCACCATCGAAAAATTCATAATGGAGATTATATTCGAAGCGGGATCGTCAGGGACAGACCGGCCATTATCCCTATCGAGCAAAATGCCAAGCTGACCTGTCAACTATGATCATCGCAGTCACATCATCTTCCTCATGATCCGTTATTAAAAGATCCGTTGGGATATCGAGACTTGAGGGAAACTTACATATCTCACTATGACTAGGCCGACATCTCTTATGGCGCATGACAGTAATTTATGCACAATCAAAAAAAAACAATCTCACATGAATCGACTTTGAAGATTGTGAGATACTTAAAGACATGTCTAGGCCTAAGGATACTTCTTTCTCGGAACTGCAACATGGAAATGACGGCTTACGAGTGATGCGATTATGCCACTTGCCTATGAGTGGGAGATCTATTGCTGGATTCTGTATTAAATTTGGGGAATCATTGCTTTCATGGAAAACAAAGAAGCGATCTATTGTATCTCTATCTTTAGCTGAAGCCGAAAGTATCGATCCATGGCCGAAATCATTTGTGAAATAGTTTGGTTGAGGTTTACTTCAAGATCTTGGGGCACGAGTTGAAGGACCGACTACACTCTTTTGTGACAATGATTCAGCGCTCAAACTTGCAGCAAATCATGTATTGCATGAGAGGACAAAACATATAGAAGTCGATTGTCACTTTACTCGAGAAAAATTCAAGAATGAGTTATCGAGACAAGAGGATCGAGAACTCGGAGCAACCCGGACATATTCACTAAACCTCTTTACAAAGACAACACGCATATCTTCTAAACAAACTTGGTGTATTGGACATCTAAAAGCCACCAGGGGGAGGGGAGTGTTGGAAGATATGATTTAGCAAATCGTATCTAATTGTAAATTGATAGAGAAAACATGTTTATTTTAGGATTAAAAGATAGGGGAATATTTATTTTCCTTTTATTAAATTCTTCTTTGTAAATAAATACATTGTACGGTAAGAGAGATTACAATCAATAGAGAGAATACAATTTTCTTCTCCTATTTTCCTATTTTCCCAGCGTTTCTCTTCGGGTCTTCTAACAGGTAGCACCATCAGGCCTGCGCCGCAAGCCGCTATTTGGGCAGTAAAACCTTGGGGGAGACTAGCCCGGCATCTCACCGCCAAGGCCCCCCATAAATCGCGATAGCATTGGGGATTCGAACTCTCAACCGCAGCGTTGCAGGAAGAACGAACACCAACGCGGCTGCCCACGGGTGGGTAACAGTATTTTATCGTTCATTAAGTTAAAACTTGAAAGAAAGAGATTAGTTAGATAAACTAAAGAATTCTCGATGCAGGTCAATTCGGATTTGGATTTGAAAATCGAAAACAACACCGATCAACCCAAATATAGAAGAGAATTAGAACGAAATCCACAGTCAGTCTGAAAGTGATTTTGAGAATCTTCTCAGACCTCCCGGTAAAGTTTTAGGTAAATGCCAAGGCAATGCGGGTGATTTTCTTGGCAATTTCTCATGTAAGACAATATGTCCCTTCAGGGTGCTTTCATAGTCCTGCCACGACTTGAAAAGTCAAGCAAGTATTAAGCATCTGGAGTGGGAGATCACGACCCTAAAATAAGATAATGAGAAAGAAGAAAAATCAAACACGAGCAGATTGGTTGGAGCTGGTGGGAGATCACAACCTTATGATTCATGAAAGCACTCACTGCCCACAACGAAGACTCAGGGGTTTTATAAAGGAAAATTAGCAAAAAAAGTCTAAAACCTATTGGATTTATGCAAATTCAATTATAAACCTTTCAATTATGCTAATTGAGTCATAAACGTTTTGAAAATTTGCTAATTTGGTCCTTCTAACCAAATTTGATCGGAAACTGCGAACATAAATAATTTTATAATTGAAGGGCACAAACACATCCAATGGCCGGAGCGATCCGATTGTTGATTGCCCATCCTTGAAGTTCTCTTCTAATACAAAAGGGTATTAGCTTAAAAGCGGGAGAGATGGGATTAAAAAAAGAAGAGAAAAACAAAAAACAAAAAAAAAGGGAACCTACATTGGTGCCACCCGCCAATTTTTCTTTAGTCCGGCAACCGTGTGAGCATTGGTGCCACCCGCCAATTGAAGAAAACCTACATGACAAGAGTAAGGCAATAATAGGCATTATATTAATAAAAACGAATATGTCTACTCTTAGCCAAGGGAAGAAAAGAAAGGAAGAAAAGAGAGAGAACATAAATATTTACAAACCTCTAGCTCTGTCGCTTGCAGCAGCCAGACGAACAGCGAAGGCGATAGATTCCCTTGTGGCGCCACGTCCGATATCCCCACTCAGGCCCCTGACAAGTTTCAAGAAATTTCACAAGAAGCAATGCATTATATAGCATTGAGATTGAATATTTAGCTGTGTCCGAGAAGTTGGGGGGGGGGAATGGGTGTGAGTGAGTGTGTTTAGCTTTGTCCAAGATTTGCGACTTGGCTCAATGCTACGAACATTTCTGACTTGGCAGTACATTGATTTGCCCTCGTCCAATATCACTCTATATGCGTTTAATGCCTGAGTTCATACCATCATGTTATTGATTATTTGTCCCACGGCAATGGTGTTAATAAGGTATCGAAAGCAATGAGTTGCATTGAGGGGATATTGAATTGCAATAGAAATGAAGTGGATTCACTATGAGCACCTCAGTTTGGTGGCAAGTGCCAAGGGGAATGAAGGGTCTATAGATGCGATCAGGGTTCAAACCCCAAAAATGGGAAGAAAGTTGCCGTAGCAAAAAAAAAAAAAAGGATTCAAATGACATGAAAGCTAGCGAGTAATGTTATGTTTACTGAAAGTGATCGCGAGATCTTATGGGATACAAGTTGGGCATATCCTACAAATATAAAGTGATTTTGGATGATGGCACTACGCAGAATACAAATAGGAAAATTGTATCGTTTGCATCAAGGGCGATGCCCTTTGTTATGCGAGTCTCTAGTCAGTAGATAATAAATTCTTAGACCTCGTCTGCGGTGTATGTTGCATTCATAACATATGCGTGGTCATGTGTTGCTCGATTGTTATCTATAAATTGTGAATCAAAATGAAATTGTATTGATCGGTGATGTATGAGTTATTGTAATAATCGAACAAAAGCAGAGTAGAGTCACCACTGTTTAAGTGACCAATTGTTTTTTTCTTTTAATAATAAATTTGTGTTTCATTGATACAATAAGAGAGTAAGATCTTATTATGTTATTGTCGTGACCAATTTTTCGGGTGAACCACCTAAGATTTGGCTAATTGATTGTTAAGCCTAGACTTAACACGGGCTCTCCCAAGCCTATATCAATTCGCGACTTAGGTTCAAATTTTTAACATGCAATTGATTTTTAATTAGGAGTCGCCATTAATCTATTTATGATAGGTCGATTAGACACCTAAGTAAAATAATGGGAGGATTATTTTACTCCTACGAACTAGAGACTTTGAGTACGGGGACTTGGTTACACTAGATTTCTCTAATGCCCTTTCGGTACCATTCTTTTATTTTTTTTAAATGTTTTTGCAAGCAACTTAAATTGATTTTAAATCTATTTCCTAACATGTGAGGCGATCATGCGGGTGCGCAAACCACCAATTTAACACCCAGATAAACAATGAATAAATTACAAAACTTACCTCAAAGCAACGAAAGCACTGCAATGTTAAATCGGAATTCACATCGAGTTCTAGATATGATTTCTAATTAACAAGTAATTTCTTTTTTTTTTCATTTAATTAATGAGAATCATGCAATATGCAAGCAATATAACTAAATGACCTAATTCTAATGACATGCAATTTCTAATTAAATGGACTAGCAACAATCACTAAATAACATGCATTTCATGAATCTAATCCTATATGACATGCACATGACATTTTTTCTTTTTTTTCTTTTTCTTTATTTAAAAAAATGCAATTTATCCTAGAGAATGAAATGAATTTATTCTTTTTTGTGTTTTTCATGAAATTCGAAATTAAGAAAAAAGCAAAAATTATCTACCTAGATTAAGATTCTATTCAGCTTATATTAAGGATCAAGTCAGACTAAATCCTAATTTAAACTAAGATATTATCTTAACCTAACAATCTTTAACCTAAGATGCAATCTATCTAGAAAATCAATCTAAACTTAAAATGAAACATGCAATTCTATCCTAATATGCCATGATGTACAAAGAAGCCCTAATTCTACATGATATATGCATGATGATTTTTTGTATTATTTTTTTTATAAAATTCGAAATTAAAGTTGACACATAATTAAACGTGCAATTTAAATTAAAGAAAACTAACATCCTAAATGAACGCATTTTTTTTTTAAAAAAATTTAAGATTTTCTAAATATGCAAGATAACCCAAAGACTAGGAATGCTCTAAAACGAACCTAATC